>JAVTVY010039172.1:0-163111 GCA_036873755.1 Hanleya hanleyi | reverse complement strand
ATCTTTTGCACGTGGAGTCCTGCAAATTGACTCAACCTCAATCTACATAGTCACGGAGTCTCAGCTTTCATTTTTTTCTCATTCCGTGAGATTGGAACAAAAAACAAACAGGATGATCGGAAAGTGCTTCCCCCACTCGCCAAGTAGGGATAACTGACAAGCCAAAACTAGTGCGAATATCCAAAACTCCATTGTCATTTACAGATCCCGGAAGCAGTAGTCCAGTCTTTCTGGTTGGTGCAACGGACAAGCAAACAGAGGGACAATGGAAATAGGTTGATGGTCAAACACTGCCGATGCCAGAGCCGAGTTACTGGTGTCCTGGTGAGCCGAACAATTGGAGACCAAGCGAGGACTACGCAGCAATTCGAGTTAAAAATGATCTACCTGGATGTTTAAACGACGTATCTGAGACGGGGGAGATATATTTTATTTGTGAGATACCGATGTGATACAACTTATTGTAAATCTTTTGTCGGTTGTCAATCCTACGTCATCGACCTGATACAAATTATTCTACCGCGAGTATCTCTCGCTCACAAAATGGTCTCCCTGTGTACGAGTATACTAATTCCAATCTGGGCAGCGAAATGACTTATGACTTTGTGGAACTTAAGGGACCAGGCGATATTTACCGTCACTTGGGATGGGCGGATCAAAAAGACGTAGCTAAAACTCCTCAGAACCCAGATTTCTATTAAACTGAAAAACATGATAGTTCCCCTCAGAGTATTCAAAACAGTCCTGATCCACTCAGACATATGTTATGGCGCATACATCGTTTGGAACTAAAACGGCCTTACGTAATCAACGTAATACTTTAAATCTAATCCAAAAATTCGTCTCTGTTTAAGAAACAATTCAGTTTTGACAGTAACAAAATGGCACACAACCATTTCTAGATTATCAAAATTCCAATCAGTTAAATGGAATTTGGAACTTGATCCAGATTTTAATCTATCTTTATAGAACAATGAAACAATTCAGTTTGTACAGTTAAACAATGCCTGATAGGAAGGAATGATGAATTTCTGTCTGTTACAGCCAGTATTGGGCTTTCCATGTAAATGTAACATACTGGGAGAAAAAACTTTCCCAACTGTGTAACATGAAATTTGGAAACTGATCGTCTCCATTTGTGAAACAATTCAGCTTGTACAATAAAACAACTCCTCCATGAAAGAAAAATAGAATTTTTATCTGTCAAAGCAAATGTTGCGTTTTCTTGTATACTTGTTGGAAGAAATACAACAATTCAATTAGGAATACGTAAAATTATGTCGTCCTGGAATGAAGGCATTTTGTATTTTATCGTGTACATGAAGCTTGCTGCATTACAATTTATTAAGAAATTTTCGTCCGTTACTTACATGGATTTGGTTTCGGATGTCAGACAAATGCATTTTCTTGGAGAAAAGAACCCAAATTTTCATTTCTGATTCATTTTCAGCCCTTTATTGATGTGGACAGAGAAATCAATTGACTGCAGTGGCAAGAGAAAACAAAAATGAACGCATGTCTGATATAACGACTTGAAAAATGATTTGGATAAAAGAAAAATTGCTGGTCTAATTTAAAACTGCTGGTCGCTTCTCTATTGATATACTGTGGTACGGGGCTGGCAGTCAGGCCACCACTCAACGATCTTCCACTGCGAGGGGCCAACAGACAGGCGTATAAAAGTATTTCTTATTTGAATGATAACTATGTATAGCCTCTGTATTTGTTAACGATAAACTGTATATGTTCTATTTATGCATCAATACAATGCTATTCTTAGCCACTCTGACTGAGATAGCAGTTAACATATTCTGATGTACATCGTGTCCATTCATAATACAGCAATGAATACCTTTATGTTTGTCTTCGCCATCTCTGGTGGTCACCATCTCCTCTTCCTTTGGATCTTAAATAATGACGAGATTCCTTAGCTATGGACAGGGGCGATGGTTTTGAGACCGGAGCAAACTCATTGGGCACGTTACAACTTGTACGAAAGTAATGAATCTGTAGTACAATCAATAATCCATATCAAACCGAAACGCATAGCTGCATATTTTCATCCTAAACAATATTATCTGTCTCGACCGGATGATTTTCATCTTATGACATCATATGGAATACAAATTCTTATCCACAAACTTCGTCCGAACTATTGCCACATGTTCGCATTGGATTCGCAATCTGATTCTGATATTTCAGTGATCTGCTCTCACGCTTTCCTAGCTGGGGTCTGCTGAAGTTTCTTCTAATTCGGGAATACGTTCCTGAGCAAAACGACACCAACAAAAAGACACACTGTTCCGTTCCACACAATGAACTTATGACAAGAGGAGATATGTCCTGTAAAATATTTGCAGTGATCATTTTGAATTTTGCCATCCAGTAGAAATTCTTCAAATATTTTGGGAGACCATTTTTGGCATATTTTCTTGATATAGAAACGTCTTAGTGAATTGGTTACGAAGTCCTATTGATTTTTAATCTACTATGAAAACACACATCATTGACAGTCATCGGGTTTTATTGATTATTGGAATATCTACTTAATAAATCATCAGCCTCACTCTGCGAGGTTCTTAGCTAGAAACGTATACAATTGACCTAATTTCCGGCTTTGAATGAATCACACACAATCCATAATGTTTCGATACAGGATGTGCAGACGAGCAATATTTCGCCGCAAATCAAGCATACATTTGTCATGCATCACGTCAGGAAGTATACTTTTACAACTGTGGCGATATTTTAAGTTTAATAGTATAAAAATATATACTTCTGAATATTTGGTTTGTCAATGTGTCTGTATATAAATGATGGATGGATGGATGTACTTGGGTGCTGATCGAGCAATCACGTAGCTCAATCCTTATTGTTCTGAATTACACGAAGGTAGCGCCAAGTCTCAGCCGGGAGAATGGGACTGTTGAACATCATTTGTTTTCCAGCCCTATGGTGTTCAAATAATGATTGCTATATATTACGCTCTTGTAACTAACTTGGACATTGACGCTGATGAAGGATCCTGGTCAGTGAGACCAATAGCTTGTAAACACATCATGGTGTCTTGCTGTCATCGCTAAAAACTGTTCATTTCATTTTATGCATGTTTGGAATTGATGCTAGATTTCGTAGGCAAAAGTTTTGAATTAATGACGTGGAACTCTTTTGTGAACGGGGATGACCTTCCTGATTTCCTCCTTGAATTCGCTACGTTCCTCATCGGCTTCAGATCCTTCCACCCGATGAAAAACGATGACCGTCTCAAATTGCCACTAATCATGGGCAACTAGCCTATCGTGATGTCAGATGTATGACATTTGCATGACGCGAAATGCTATCCTCGGGGACAAACATCATGCTCGTCGACCGTTGGTAAGCGAGAGAGGATACGAACAAGCCACTTACAATTCAGGATCTTTCGGACGATGCTATTTTCATTGAAACACGTCCTTGTGACCCGAAGACTTGTACTCTTCATGT
Organism: Hanleya hanleyi; assembly: GCA_036873755.1. Classification (NCBI taxonomy): domain Eukaryota; kingdom Metazoa; phylum Mollusca; class Polyplacophora; order Lepidopleurida; family Hanleyidae; genus Hanleya; species Hanleya hanleyi. The sequence goes on along the minus strand of JAVTVY010039172.1, from coordinate 159,628 downwards.
TAAGACGACAGTCAAACAGTGAATGTCGGATCTGACAATGAGGGAATGGTTAACATGGTGATATCCAGACAGTCGTCATATCCGACAATCAATAAATCATTCTGATGTACAGTTACATTCAAGTTGCGAAACTCAGCTCCGAATATCTTGTGCGTTTCTTTTATCCTGGTACGTGTATAAAACTATCCGGAGGCATGTTGTGTGTCTGCAAGAGGAGTACACGAATTAACGCAAACGCATACTGTTAACGGCACAGCGACGGCACATCTCCGAGAGATAATTCGATCGCCAAAATTGAAGACTAATGCTACATATATTTCGTGGCCGGGCGACTTTCACTTGGTTGTTGGTTGTGGTCGATATGTTTGGTACCGAGCCTCATTATCCACATGCAAACTTTCCATTTGATATACTATGACGTTACACGGTCGTGCTGTTTACAATATAACTCATGATTACCAATCGGTAGAAAAAGTCAGCAGTGTAGGTTTACAGATGATACGGGACACATTTCATGGATTGCTCAAAACATAACGGATAACCTGACAATTTTGTATGCGCTTACTTTTGCGATCAACACCTGGCCTGGGTGATATGCACAAACCAACCAAAATCTAGAAATACTGGTCGATAATACGTTTGAACGGTACGATCAATGCGTAGATAATAAATGAACTAACTGACAAGTTTCCATGTCAATATTTACCGCCATACAGTAATGGTAGAGTAAACGGCGTGTTTATTTCTATTCGGTATATACTAATACACAAGACAATTCAATACAAGGGAAGGACATGATAAGTGGGTTATATGACAGGATCCACGAGAAGGTAATTCTGAGCGCGGCATTTGTAACACGGGTTGGCGTAGCTCGCTCACGCTATCTTCATTTTATCAAGCCGAATTCTATGTTCCCACTTCGAACTTCCCTTGGTATATCTGGCCATATTCAATGTTCAAAGAACTTATAAATAGACACGAGACGTCACTGACCTTGAAGCCATTTGAATTTTGAAATGTATCATAGAAGAACGTTATTGATTGGCTGACCTATATATTGGGCTAGTACAAGCATCATATTAGGAGGAATGACGCCGCTAATTGAGGATGATGTCACTCTACACACAATCGACGTGTAGATTCTGATTGGTTCGTCTCTCGTTCGTAGGTGAAATTTACACCTCGGATTTTGAACACGGAAGGTGTTCAGTTAAACCAAGGAAGTTTCGAAGTGGGAACATAGAAATTGGTTATGAGAACAAACGGAATGGCTATCTCCTGTCAAGATCGATATCTACGTGATACCGGTTGTATGTCGTACTTCTATAACCGATTTACTGGTGCATGTCAGACACATGAGATGGTCTTCTTCAATCCCAAACATGGAGAGTCGTCCTTGGGAAGCCGGTACTACAGACCTTTTCAAGCTCTGATAGTTATTATTAATATACATGTAGCGCATTCAGTTTCGTTCAAACATTTGTATGTGTCACCTACGGCTTGGATTGTTCGACAGTCCCGTTTGCTGCACTTGTACTTGTGTTGGTTCAACATCGGAATATTGAAACTAAGCCTACAAATGTTGTTGAATAAAACCACCCAGATATGTATGTTGCAAAAGTCGACAAAGCGTGAATCTTGGTTATTTTATATAAACAAAGCATATGTGTGAAAACCGAATAAACACCCGTGTGAAAACCGAATAAACACCCGATTATACGATCAAACCAAACGACACCTCTTTTGTCTGCCTACTGGCACAGTATAGGCCACGATCGGGGCTTATTCCTCTTGTGGTGTTTACTGGCATTCTCAGGTTATCGAACATCTCTGAAATCCCTGTCAAATATCATTTCAGGTAATTATATATATATATATATAACAATAAGCAAATATTCTTTTCACCACCTGTTCATTCCCGAAAATTACATAACGCGAAATCTTCAAAAGTGAGAAATCGCGAAAATAAAATGCCGCGAAAGGATATTGTTTTTCAGTACAACAGAAATGAACTCCAGTTTATAGTGATGCCTATAAGACACATAGCGATTCTCGTCTGTCCACGCACAATGCTCTTGCATAGATGTGCGCAATATTCGTCAGTGGAATAACCTCCGACTCATCTGTGGCCAGGAGACTGGTTTCACAGAAAATATCAGTTCGAATCTCATCAGAACCGATATTTGATGTCTTACTTTCAGTCCATGTCGCACGAGTATTTTGGCAATGTATTTTGGGCCATCGTTTGTTTTAGATATTAAAGCAACTGAGGGCTAATGGTTTCAACAAAAAAGGGCAGTATTTTTGTTACCAGCATGGACGACGGCTGCCCCAGGTTAGTCGGGCCTGTTGGTTTCATCATGGAAAGTTGCTATATTTTCAGATTGTTGTCCGTCCCAGCTTGGCTACATCTACAACCGGGCCTAAGGTATTTTCCGTGTAGATAGATAGAGGTGGCAACTGGGTGTTGGAATCATCAGTTTTGTTAATACTAACAAAGAAACCGTTTAAGATTTCTCGCTGCTATCGTATGCAGAAGAGCCGTCTGATATTGTTGAACGCGATACTAACAGTGAACTAAGACGGACAATAAGATCCTGATGAGTGATTGTATGGAGAGTCGAGAATCTCTTGTGGATACATACCTGCACAGTATCTGACCTTTATCATCAACTTCTTCCGTAAGACATTTTGAGATTTCCAATATCCACATGAGCTAGATTTCTTAGAAATAGTGGCGCAATACCTTTCCCAAAATGCTTTAATCTCCTGAAGAGCCCTCGTAATTTGCATACAAATGACAGGAAAGTAATTTGGTAGTGCAGCTTCTAGAACCAGCTGTGAATCTAGCTTTGCTTTGTATGGTGATTTATGCATTTCGGGAGTCCAGTGCACTTTCGGTACATCGTTATGAGTGTTTGGAAGACAAATATCTCTTTCCTTGAAATTTAAAGTAGTTTTCTGGAGTATATTTTGTCTAAGTCATGCTGTTATGAAGATTGTTCATGTGGGCACTTTGGAGATTGTTTATCTCAAAATATTGATAATTTGCATAGTCCTAGCGCGATTATATTTCGATTCAGTTTGCGAAACGCAGCTCCAATGATCTTGCACATTTCCTTCTCTTATACGTGTATACAGTTATGTAGGTTTATTGTGTACTTCCAGGCGGATTACGCGAATTTAAGCAAATACATATGGTTAACAGCATAGCGACGGCACGTATGGTTTAGATAATTCGATCGCCAAACATGTTTGTGTTTATAGATAGAAAGAGTGGTTTTGTTCACGACTGTGTGGAATTTCAGTAGGTGTGGTCGATATGTTCTTTAACGGGCTTCATTCATATTAACTACATCCAATCATTCCATCTGACATCATATAACCTCACACTGCCGTGATGTTAGCATGGTTCGAAATGGAAGTCACGATTACCAAATGAACTCCAAGATAGACTAAATCAGTAGTGTTGGGCTATAGAGGATGAGGTATACGTTTTACTGGGTTGTTCAAAACATAATGGATTGCATGACAATCTTATCTGCTCTCAGCTCAGGTCTGATTGATATGCCCAGAACAAACGCCGCTTACCCCTAACTGGCCTGGGATTTTTGGGACCTGTAAAGGCCTGGGGGGAGGGGGGCGGGGGGGGGGGAAATGCCCTTTGAGCTAGGGGACTGATACTAGGGGACGTCATCTTCAAAAACGGCATTTTAAGTTGCTTTTTCGGTCAGATTTTCGAAAAAATTTTAATGCAATTTCTCTGCAAAACGTGCATGATAAATTAGTAAATATTAATGTGATGTGAAATAAAATATTTTTTGTCCACTTTTCCTCGCGGAAAAGGAGAAGCAGAAATTTTGAAGAAAAATTACAAAAACATAACTTTTCTGGTACCTCAGTTGGCCGCCATCTTGAATTTACCCATGAGCCGCTAATCGGGGGATATGCAAATAGGCTCAAAATGGCCGCAATATGACAAACTATAAAGTCACCGTGTGTCAGCTCTCAATTTTTTGGTCGGGTTAAAGCTACTGTTTAACCATACCTGGCCTGTGGGGGGGGGGGGGCATTATGGCCCCCCTACCAAAATTTCGGCGCTATCTCCGGAACGAAACAAAATAGAGAGCTGAAACTCCGTGACTCTCTAGTTTATCATGTTGGGGTCATTTTAGCCTATTTGTATAAGCCCCCGAGCAGAGGATCATGGGTGAATTCAAGATGGCGGCCACGTGGATACCAGAAAAGTGATGTTTTTGTCATATTTCTTCAAAATTTCTGCTTTTCCGCGATGAAAAGTGGGCAAAAGCTATTATATTTCACATCACATTAATATTTAGTAATTTGTCATGCAGTTTTTGCGCAGAAATTGCATAAACAAAAAATTCGGAAAATCTGAACGAAAAATCAACCAAAAAATGCCGTTTTTGAAAATGACGTCACTGTGACGTCATCAATGCGACCATTTTGGATTCTTTTACATTTTCTGGTAGAACTTGCCCCAAGGGCATAGTGTGATAAGTTTCAGCCCCCTAGTTCAAGGGGGAAAAAATAATAAGAGGGGGGTGGGGGGGGGGGGCATTTCGTCCCCCCCCGCATGCCAGGACAGGTCGTAGTGTAAAAGGCGAGATTCTGTCAATTCAGTATATATATTAATACACGGGAAAATTCAATACAAGGTAAGGAAAAGACAAATGGGATACGTCACAGATTGCACGAGAAGGTAATTCTGCATGCGCCATTTGTAACACGGATTGGAGCGGCCAAGCTCACACTAACTACGACATGTGCAACGAGTCCAAGTATTTCCGGAAATATAGATGAGATTTGTTCAGCGTCAAAAACAATGTTGTATCCCTTACTGTCAGATAAACCGTGTTACATCGACAGTAGCTACCATAGTAGTGATATCGATGCAAGCAATATCCGACCGTCCTAAACAAATCTTCGCGTTATAATGGAAATGCTTTGACCATGGGTTGAAATGCCTTATCAGTACTCCGGCATCGGTTCACAATCCCTTAATGTTGCGCTTAATTCAATAGACTTTTGGACAATATGTATCACGTATAAATTACAACGCATATAAGGGAAGTGGGAAGAGGTGCCGACATAATGACATGACTTCACAGTATAGTCTTCTGGTTAACCTATTTTAAAGTACGTACCAGGAATATAACGATTACGGTTTCCTCGTAACAGAAACCGCGATTGGTTACACACTATCAGGCGATTTCTAATCGAACACCCATTTTGGTTGATAGCAGACGAGAAAAGTAACCAATTTTATGCTCTTGTTCACAAGACCAATCAGTCAGGCCATAGCAAGAGACTAAGTGTTCAACAGAATTCCGGTGAAGCCAGCCACTATTTCTCAATGTACGTATCGTCAAACCTATATCAATAATCATAGACAGGGTCCAATGGCTAAAAAAATTAAGTCCGCCAAAATTATAGGAGAGAGAGAGAAAGAGAATTAAGGTTTAACGTCACATTCAGCAATATTTCAGCTATACAGCGACGATCAAACAAAATTCTAAGGATTCAATTCAACAACTCAGTAAACTATTGCGTAAAAACTGGTACAAACATTAAAATTTGTACAACAAACCAATCTCTCTCAAATAATTTTAAATACAATCTTCTTTTACTCGGCTAGAAAGATCTTCCAGCGTAGCTGCTCGATAAAACGTATCTCTTACCATCTTAAAATCTATGCAGTCTATGAGAATATGTTTAACCGTGATATCTTCATGACATGGAATACACCTTGGGACCAGCTCCTGTATTAGTAAATATTCGTGAGTTAATCGTGTCTGACCGATCCTATATGTACATCGTCTAATCATGGCCTGATCGAAACGTTTCTGACTGTTCAGATGCGTATAATCAACAGGGTTTTTTTTAACTCGTGAAGTTTGTTATTATCCATAGTATCTCATAAAGATTGAAACAGCTTTCTTACATAAGCGCAGACAGTGGGTCTGAAATCGCTGTATGGGATTCCAACAGGATCAACTTCTTCATCTAGAGCTGCCTTAGCAAATCTATCAGCTTCAGTATTGCCTTTGATGTCAACGTGACTAGGCACCCAACAAAACACAATATCTACATGTATCTGTTGATCAAATCTAGGGTCATATAATTGTAGAATTTTCAAGATGTTGGGATGAGTTGAATTTCCACTTTTAATCGCTGTAAGGCATGATAGTGAATCCGAGAATATGACATATTTTTTCCTTCTGGTGGATGCAATAACTTTTAAAACTGATAATAGAACTTTTGCTTCTGCAGTATATGGAATTTTTACCTGCTAACCGACTGGTTTTAGTTTTGGAACGAAAGATAGTAGCACATGCTACTCTCTCACCATCTTTAGAACCATCGGTATAAATAGCCTGATGTGATCTGTATTTTCCTTTCAGTAGACCAAATGCTTGTGTATACACGAGCTGGTTCGTGTCTGCCTTTTTATATTTCGTCAATGAAATATCTATTTCTGGTTTGGCTAACTGCCATGGTGGAGTTGGCAAGAGCTCGTTTGGTAAAATTTGACTAACTTTAATGTGTGGTTTTATACAGATTCCAAGAAGTGGAATAATTGAGGGTTTCTTTAAATAGAAATCTGTGTACTGAGGGTTGAAAACGAAGTTATATGCAGGATTTTAGTGATTCGAACGCAGTTTTTTTAATACATTGCAGCGATAGTATAATCCTTCGAATTTCTAAAGGAAATTCATCCGCTTCGACATACAAGCTTTCTTTGGGTGATGTTCTGAACGCACCGAGGCAAAGTCTTAGTTCTTGATGGAGAATAAGATCTAGCTTTGCTAAGTTTAACTTGCTTGCACCATTGTAAACAATAGATCCATAATCGAGTTTGGAACGAACAAGTGATCGATATAAATGGAGAAGAGTTTTCTGATCTCCTCCCCACTTATAGCTGGCAACTACTTTCAACAGATCTAGAGCTTTCGTGCATTTGGCTTTTAAGCAATTTATATGTGATCTGAATGTTAGTCGTTGGTCAAACAATATGCCTTGGAATTTGACCTCTTTTACCACTTTGATTTCAGTTCCGTCTAATGTAAGTTCTGGATCTTTGTGCTGGAAATATTTTCTGCAAAAGTGTATACAATTTGTCTTAGCTTTGGAGAATTTGAAGCCAGTTTTTAGACACCATTTCTGAATTCTGTTAAGACAAAGTTGTAATGTTCTCTCAATACTGTCTACACATTTCCCACTACATGATATGTTAAAATCGTCTACAAAAAGTGAACCATTAACTGATTTATTCAGAACTGCAGCCAAGCTGTTGATCTTGATACTAAACAGAGTAGTAGGAAAAATACTGCCCTGTGGGACACCCTGGTCTTGATTAAAATGATCAAACATAGTTGTACCCAAACGAATTTGGAATTGTATATCATTCAAAAAGTTGGAAATAAAAATGGGTAAACAGCCTTTTAACCCCATATTTTGAAGATCATTCAGAATCCCGTATTTCCTTGCAGTATCATAGGCTTTTCCTAAATCAAGAAAGATAGAAACCACATGTTCATTTTCGGCGAAAGCATTCTTGATATACGAATCTAATCGGACTAAATGATCAATGGTACTTTTATTTTCACGGAAACCAGCTTAAATATCAGTAGGTTTCTTTTCAGTTTCCAGGTACCAAACAAGGCGATCATTTATCATGCGTTCCATTGTTTTGCAGACACCGCTAGTCAGTGAAATCGGACGATAATTACCAGGGTCTGTATGGTCAAGGCCAGGCTTTGGTACTGGTATAACTATGGCATTATGCCATGACAGAGGAAAGTCTTCTCTTGTCCAAAGTCTATCGAATATGCGTAATAGGATTTCTAGAGAAGATTCCGGTAGATGTTTCAAAAGCTGATAATGAATATTATCAGGCCTACAGCAGCATCGTTAGCTTTTGTGAGAGAAGCATGAAGTTCTTCAACATAGCGTTATAGCTTTCATGGTTTCCGGAGGATAATTTAATTTAATTTTTCTCTTCTTTTTTTGGAAACTTAGGTACATAATTTTCTAACGAAGAGTTTTTGGCAATTGTTTCGCCTAGTTTGTTCGCAATTTCTATTCTGTCAGTAATTATCTGGTTTCCATCGTTGAGATGATGAACGCTGGACCCCCTATTGGCTGACCTATATCTGTTCTCTTATAAATTTGACTATATGCAGGCGTTTTCAAAAACCGATTAATTCAAATTGCAAGCGTCTAGTCCGTCATCCATAATTCAGCCGTCGTCCATTAGAGAATATCCGCGTCCATAATCCAAAGACCTATTCCATATTCCATATAACAGTATTAGCACCAAATTCAAAAAGACAATCATAGCATACATAAACATAGGCTTGTTTCCTGCAAGAGAGAAGCGGTCAACAGTTTTCCCGTTCCTTCTTATTAACCAAACGCTATATAGACGATCTTCTCGCTGTGGATAATCGCTATATAAATGACGCAGTGAAGGATATATATCCACCTTCACTGGATTTGAAGGAAACTACAGATAACCATACATGCACATCGTATTTAGACCTATATCTCTATAAAAATGAAGCGGGCCTTCTCTTTCGTCGACGGTATGACAAAAGAGATGATTACAATTTCGACATCGTAAACTATCTCTTTCTGGACAGTAATATTCCAGTGGGACCTGCATATGGCGTATACATATCACGCCTAGTAGCATTTGCCAGATCCTGTGTTAAATGTGACGATTTTAATCAACGTCACAACACTTTGTTGCAGAAACTTATAAAACAGGGTTACACCACCAATCGCCTCCACTCAAAGTTTCTCAAATTTTGCGATACATATCGCATGCTGATAGCAAAATACGAGCGTAGCGTGCAAGATCTATGGCGTTACGTTTCGTAACTTGTGTCTAATTCCGCTTAACCCGGGGCTAGGGCCGTATGATGAACCCATGGACTTCAAGATCCTCATGGTGCTCATATGAACAGTCACAATCAAAGCGTGATTGAGATACATCATTCTTTAGATGACGACTTTACAACGAATATTATGGATTAAGAATACTGATCAGCGACACGGATTTGATATTTTGGAACATCATGATGTCTTGCCGGCATCAATGAAAACAGTTGACCGCTTCTCTCTTGCAGGAAACAAGCCTATGTGTATGTATACTATGATTGTCTTTTTGAATTTGGTACTAATACTGTTATATGAAATAGGTCTTTAGATTATGGACGCGGATATTCTTTAATGGGCGACGGCTGAATTATGAATGACGGACCAGACGCTTGTAATTGGAGTCTTTAACTTTTATTCTTTGGATCATAATCCAAACTTTTGTTATAGGAGTATGAGTATTTATCTTAGAAACATAATTTTTCCAAAAATCACGTTTATTCTGTTTCATGGTTCTACGAGCTTTAGCTCTTGTAACTCTGAGATCTTTCAAATTTTCAGGATTAGGATATCGGCGGAAATATCGTTCAGCCTTCTTCCTACATTTTCTTGCTTCTTTGCAGTCATCATTAAATCAATGTTTCTTAATATGTGCAACTCCTGAAGATGTGGGAATGGTTTGGTTGGCAATTTCTATCAGCGTATCTGAGAATAACTGTATAGGATCTGGAACATCAGCGAAAGAGACCGCTTGTAAATTTTGTGAACAAAGCTTGAAATTGAACCTTGTGGAATGAGGGTCATCAAGCTGAATGAACAGATTTTAGGACAGAGGGAAAGTGATCACTTCCACAAAGGTCATCATGAACAGACCAGGAAAATTCTTCAAGAATAGGAAGGTCGCAAAGTGAGATATCTAATGCTGAAATGGTTCCATGAGCTGAGGACAAATGTGTATAAGAACCATCATTAAAAATACACAAAGAATTATTTGATATAAAATTTTCAAGCATTTTACCTTTACAATTGTCTTCATTATCCCCGAGCATCCATCATTAAAAAGGTTTCGGGGGCTGATCGTAAAGATCTTGAAGTTCACTAAGCCGGAGACTACCAGAAGAAGGTATGTACACTGTGCATAATGTGAAAACAGAATTCAAGGTAATACGAAAAGCTACAGCTTGTAAATCTGTCACTAAATCAACAGGACTGTGTAAAACACTCATTTGAACCAATATTGAAGAGCCGCCGGTAGCTTTTCCATTTTCGTCTAAAACTTAGGAATGATAAGGTGCGTATTGGCGAAATTTAAATTTATCTTTATCTGGTTTCTTCAGAAAGGTCTCGTTGAGACAAAAAGCTGATGTTTTATAATCTTGAGTTAATAATTGGAGTTCATTCAAATTTGGGCAAACTCCACTGCAATTTCACTGAATGATAGTTGGTGACTGAGCCATTTTTAGTCTGTATAAAGAAATAAAATACAAAACTGCCCAAGCCAAGATATATAAGGTTAACTTAGCGTATGTTAACGTTTTATTTTGGGTAATTCTTTTTTACCTTTCTTTTTATTTTTCATTTGTTCTCTCTCTCTCCCTATTTACTTTTCTTCTTATAAACTTCTTTCTCTCTCTCTCGTCCCAACAAGTCCTTCGACCGTGGGTTCATGGAAGTCTCGCCTTTCAATGGACGTTCATTGCAATCAACATACTCCTCATCAGAAAGCATGGATGACTCGTTGGTAGGCGTGGAGGTAGTATCGACTATTTTAGGCTCTTTGCCGGTTTTGATATCTAGGGTATTCTCTTTTTCCTACTTTTTCTGATTCGAGGTAGTTTTATTACTACAAGACTGTTGATTACTTTCTTCCTCTGTGAATTCATTCATTACTTTCTCGCTTGGTGTAAAGTTTACATCTACACCAGGGTGAATAGGATTAACGGATGAATCAAAAGACTGCACAGGTGTATCCTGACCCGACACACGGCCAGTATCCGGTAAGTTGTCATCCTTTAATTCAACATCTCCTGGAGTCAATGTGTTGTCAACACTTTTAGTCTGATCAGAATCAGACTTCTGATCACCTGACTTCTGATCACCTGGCTCGGCTTCTACACCATCGCAAACTTCACTATCACTGACATCTTCATCTTCCTAACAACAACCTTCCTCCATCTCGTCACCGAGAGACTCGTACTGGTTTGAGTTTTTCTCGTTGCTCTCGGTGGAGACTATCCTCTGATAACGTTTGGTGTACTTGCCATCAGGGTTTACAGTATTCCATAAGTCTAGAGCTTGATGTTTTTTTCCCGCTGGAGAGCCTCGGAATAAAGTCCCTTCGAACTTGTACGGGCGGAACAGGGCGAGGACCTGAAGAACAATCTTTTTCCTTGGAACCCTGTTGGCCTTTGGACAGGTTTTTTTAAAGTGTCCTTCTTTATGACAAATCAGACATTTATTTTTCAAAGGACATCTCGAGTTCATGTGATCTTCTGATCCACAAGTATAACATGTTTTACTTGACCGTTATACCATACAAGAAGTCTCATACCTCCAACTGAAATAGACGAAGGAAGAGTACGTTTGAATTTCGACATCCAAATTCTTCGAACTCCTGTCTCAACCTCTCTATCAAACGAATAGAACTCTTTCTCTATAGAGAGAACATCACCATAGAATTTAAATGAAGTTCTGATCGCAGAATCTGGGAAATCGCATGGCCCTTTCATCTTTAGTAGCAATTTCCCTGGATCTATTTCTTCAAAATGGCCACGTTGATCTCCAACGCGAATGCCTTCCATCATTAGGTGAATTTTGGGAATTTCATTTGCTAGTGCGACGTTCCACAGGGTGTTTGATACCTGTACAAAAACTGTAAGGACTGACCGTCCTAATCCAACAGTGTCTTTTAATGCGCGATATATATCAATCGCATTAGCGTTCTCTAAGCCTTGAAGTTTTAGGCTCAGTGACCTATCAAACTTTCTAAACGCCATAGTGAAAAAAAAATCAAAGTCCCACTAGGGAGTCTCAATACAACTACAAACTACAAATAGTAACACGCACAAATCCCAGCAGTGTGCCTCTCCACAGAGTAAACATTGACTACCCTCCGAGGGAGCCTCACTGCAAAAGTGAATACTATATATAACCAGTACAACAATACACTCTCTCTGAACCGCAGGTCCAGGGCGAACAATAGCCCAGTTTTAAACCTGGCCAGTTGCTGGGTGATGACGAGGAACAAAGAACAAAGAACAAAGACTAGTGCACAGCTGTACACTCAGGGCTAAGCCTAGAACGCACAGTCATATATCTTCACTATGGTATATGTATTCAACCCACTTCGATATACACAAATATTATGTGCAAATCGACCTAAGCTAACGAAAAACGAACCAACTACAAACTAAACCAATCCAACAAGGAAATATATACACCAGCACAATACGAAATATTTACAGACAGCGAGCAAACAGAGAAAAGAAGAGAGACAGAAAACAATCCGCCGACCGTCTCAGTCACAAAGACCGAGACGGTAGTAATGGCAGCTCTCTGCCTTCCCAAACCGGGCCGAACTGACAAAGGCAAAAACGCCCTGAACAGCAAAAAACTGAGAAATAATGTCAAACTTTCACCACCGGTACTTGTCAAAAGTATTCACAAACTATATTACACAAAAATCAGAGCTACATGTAAGGTCAGCTGGAATCCGAAGAATTAGACAAATTTCTCGGAGCGAAGTGAAAACACGTCTCTAAAATTATGGGTTAGAAGCTGACAACCGGATCAGTTTGACGCTCCATGTGACATTTTTTTAAAAGTTACCCGGTTGGCATCTTTGGCAGTTAACCCTGCCTGGCCTTGGGGGCGAAATGGCCTTCTTACCAAACTTTCTGTGCTATCTCCGGAACGACAAAAAATGGAGAGCTGAAACTCCTTGACTTTATATTATATCTATTGGGGGTCATTTTGAGCCTATTTGTATAACCCCTCGAGCAAAGGATCATGGGTAATTTCAAGATGGCGGCCACGTGAGGTACCAGAAAAGTGATGTTTTTGTTATATTTCTTCAAAATTTCTGCTTTTCCTCGACGAAAAGTGGGCAAAAACTATTTTATCTTACACTACATTAATATTTACTAATTTATCATGCAGTTTTTGCGGAGAAATTGTATAAATAAAAAATTCGAAAAATCTGATCGCAAAATCGACCAAAAATGCCGTTTTTGAAAATGACGTCACTGTGACGTCACCAAAGCGGCCATCTTGATTTTTTCAATTTTTTGGTAGATCTTGATCCAACGGGATAGTGTGGTAAGTTTCAGCCTCCTAGCTCAATTGCTAAGAAAAAGGGGGTGGGGGTGCCGAAATGGCCCCCCAGGCCAGGATACGTCCCAAAAAGCCCAGGGCAGATAGGGTTAACCCATCGGTAAGAAAATTAGGCCAAATAAGGTCAAATGTTGCAAAATTGATTCATTCTCACGCTTTCGATAGTCGAGACTTCACTTTTCAAATATTACTAAGCAATTGAGCCGAAGGATGAAATATTTAGTCAGAAGATGTCAAATGAGGTAGATCTAGCAAAATTGAATAATTATAATCGTCCAGGTCATAAATGAGATTCTCAAATCTAGCCACCCATATTATATGATAGTACAGGCGTCAGACTTCAATTAAAATAGCCCATTTGTTATCCTGACAAATCAATCCAGGGACCACAAATTGGGCCATAAATACACGATGTGAAATCTAGCAAAGACTTTTTTGTCTAAATCCCACGCGTAGAAGATGGCAATCCTTGAATTTTTTATCACACGCGTACATCTAGCAAAAAATAACGGCTTTTCTTCTTGGTTAATTGCCACAGAGACAAGGAATTTTCCCCAATATTCCCTGAATAATGTAACCAAAAGTTCATCTGACGACTGAGAGCTCGCTCTGTTGATAGGTTAAATCTTATTTATTGAGGATAATGTGACTGCTACTGGTGGGCCACATTGGGATCGAATTAGAGTATTCAAATCAGGCTAAGATGTAATGTTTCCTTCTACGCGATTGTGGATCTAAAGCCAACAATTCTAGAGGAAAGTCACTCGACTAATTTGGTTGAGAGATGGTTAGCATACGTTAACGTTAGTCAAAACATGGTGGAATGTGTTGATGGTGGTAGTATATACTACTGATCGATGGGCCATCGGGTGAAGCGCTTCATAATCCGATGTGGGTTGGACCAGTCCCATAACACCGCCTACATTCATTACCTTAGACAGGTATGCACCTGTTTACATGACCCTAGAAATTTAAAGAGCGCTTCCGCATTATATTCCGCAGTTCCCTGGAACGGATATGAACACGTTTAGAATCCCATAGAATTGGGTGAAGTACTTCATACATGCATATCGCTGATAAGATTTTCTTTGTTAAGTCGTTATCTAGAGAATGATGTATCTCAGTCACGCTTTGATTGTGTCTGTCCACATGGACACCACGAGGATCTTGAAGTAGATGGGCCCATATGACCCCTAGTCCTGGGTTACGTGGAACTAAACACAAGTCACGAGACGAAATGCGATACGATGCATACGATGCATGCGCCCGTAGGTAACAATGTCTTCACTGATTTGGTCAACGCCAAATCTACGACTTGCCCAACGTCAAAGATCCCGAAACAATAAGGGCTTGAAAAATCACCAACACTTACTGGACAGCGTATCGTTGTATCAGGAAATACTTGGCCGAACTACCCAATCGATAAATCTACAGCAATAACACACCGAAGGAAATCTTTGAATCAGTAGACAAAATCAGCTCTACCCTGCAACATCGATTCGACGGGTAGGTTCATTTCTTGTCACACAATATCTACGCTCAAAGTTTCACCGTTTCAACGAGCCTTATGCCACACAGTTAAAATCCTGCACAATATTCCTCTATATTACACTATTTCTTTTCATTTCACAGATTTATTTTTCAACAGTATATTATTGCGCATAGAACAAATTCGAAAAACCCTATAAAAAATCAGTTTAGAACTGCATTTTCCTGGGAAATGACGTCATTGTGACATCGCCAGAGAATAATTTATCATATTTAACCCTACCTGATCTTGAGGGGGGGAGCACTTTCCGCTCCTTTTTGGTTTGTTTTTTTGTTCCTATCTCCGAAACGACAAAAAATTGAGGGCTGATACTCTGTGACTTTGTAGCTTGTCATATTGGGGTCATTGTGGGCCTATTTGTATGACCCTCTAAGTATCAAGGCTAAATTCAAAATGTAAAAATCTGACTGAAAAATCTATTTTTGATTTCGAAATGCCATTTTTGAAGATGACTTCAACGTAACGTCATCTTAGCGGTCATTTTGGATTTTTAAATGTTCTAGTAGAGCTTGAACAAAAGATATACGGTGATAACTTTCAACCCCCTAGCCTCAGGGATAGCGAGAATATTTATGGTAGCACTTCCCCCTCCCCGGCTGCGTTACACCTCAAATCGCCATGGTCAAATAGGGTTGAAGCGTGATTCACAGATGTAGTGTGGCATGGCTCATGTCCTTAGATTCAAGGTATTGATGGATATCAGTTATTATGTCCTGTTGTTGCCATAGTATAAAACTGTTTTATCAAAATACGCAAATTATTGTGGGATCTTCAGTGCAAGATTTGACAAAATATTCCCATTTGGCTACAGGACTATACGGGACAAACAATTGTGCTGATGAGGGTGATTACTATGGAAATTAAATGCCAAATATAGAGAGAGATGCTCCTTTGTGGGATTGGTTAATTGAAACAACAACAACAACAAAAACAACAACCACAACAACAACAACAACAACAATACAGCTTCAATTGCCCCAATAGCCCTGTCTTGTCTGGTTTGTTACTAGATCGAGAAGTTTTCTGCTGAATTAGGAACATTCACAGAGAAATTATTTGTGTATTCTGTCAGTTGAAATTACTCAAACCGAAGCATATTCAGTAGTATCATTTAATCCCTAATAACATGAGTAGAGGAGAAAGAAGGGCATCTGAACCTGAACGTGAAAAGAAAGTTGTACACTGAACACGGTTCATATGATAAATCCCATAGATTACAGCGCACACACTTGACATAGAATATGCATAAGCTCGGTAAAACCTCTTACCCTTCTATCCTCACGTCTTCTTTATTTTATTTTAATCGGTAATCAATAATGCTGTTCATAAACTGATGAGCATCATCTCAAAAAGCGGTATTAATTAGAATTCCTCTAGAGACGCCATCGAAACGGAAGTAGATTTTTATCTCTATCTGTGGTTGACAATTAAAATGATTTCGTCTCTTCTCGGTTCGAGACTCCGTTAAACATCTTCCTCATACGAAATTTTTATGCTAAGTAATACGGATTAAACTTTTCTCTGATCCAGACTGTCATCTGCTCAGCATCAGAATATCTGATCAACATAGTTTTTTCCACGGGTGGCAGAAAGCTCCCTTCCAATTTGGCTTAAGAGTCAGGTAAGTTTTTTCTCTATGTGCACTAGCCCTATATAATCACATTACGTTGCCGATAACAACATATTTATGATAAAATCGTTGATATAACCGCGCTGTCTCTTGTCACATGAAGATAACTTTCTTTATTCAGAAACACATTTCATTGTTACCTAGCATGCGGCAGGAAAAGTTGTTCGGGATACAAGTCGATCACCCGTAGCTACGTAAGTGGCAGCGTTATATTAACTCAAATGAGAGAACAATTAACCAAGATTTCTCCACATCAAATCGGTATTATTAGCCTCATGGCAAGCTATTTTTAATGTAAAATAGAGTATCAATAAAACTTCGGAAGTTTGAACCATTGTTTCTCCATAAGCTTTTAGTTGAACGTTTCCATAGACAAAGGAAAATTGATACATGATTTCTTCGAAACTGATGCGTAGTCAGAATGCATAAAATCATTCCAGAAAGTATCAGACCAGCAGAATTCAGATTCAGAATGGGTGCGTTTCTGTTTCTCCTCTGTGCAAATGTCCTGAGTGTTAGTTTACCTAGTGCTGGTGGAATGCAGTATCGACAACTATGGTCAAAACCTGTAGAAGAATTTGACAGCAAAATAGTATCGTCCTTTTCCTTAGTGAGAACAAAGGAAACAGCTCTCTCCTGTCAATATCGATGTCTACGTGATACCGAGTGTATGTCGTACTTCTATAACCAACTTACTGGTGCATGTCAGACACATGATGTGGTCTTCTTCATACTAAAAGACGGAGATTCGTCCTTGGGAAGCCGGTACTACCAAAATTTCCAAGGTATGATATGTATGAATTATATACATGTAGCACGCACAATTTTACTCAGAAATATAGTTTTCTAAAATTAAGAAATCAACAACCTCGCTTTTGGTTGTGGTCTCTCCTGTTGTATGTGTTATCTAGCGTTTGGCTTGTTCCACATTCCCGTTGCTGCAATTATACTTGTACGTGTGTTGTTCGAACATGAGAATGAAGGAAGGAAGGAATCGATGAAATGTTGTTCAATAAAAAATCATTCGAGTGTATATATATAGTAGACAAATCATGAGTTTTGATGATTTTATATGAACAAGGCATTTGCGTGGAAACTTGCCGAATGAACACCTGTTACTAAGGTCGATCCAAACAACACCTCATTTGTCGGCATACTGACACAGTATAGCCATTGCTGCTTCATCACCTTGTGATATTTGCCGACATTCTCAAGGTATTGAACATCTTTGAATTCTTGTCAAGCATCATTACAACTAATTATGAAAACAATGTTAAAATATCCTTTGTCTAAGCGATTCACTCGCTGAAAGACATGCCGAGAAATCTCTAGAACCGGGAAATCGTGAAAATAACATGCCGGATATTGTTTGCGGTACAATAGAATTAACATCATGACAAGGACATCAGTTTCTAGTGATACCGATAAAACACATAGCGATACTCGTCTATCTATGAAGTTTACTCTTGACAATTAGCACATAATATTCGTGTGATAACCTCTAACTCATCTGTGGAAAGGAGACTGGTCTATCAGACTATATGAACTCAGAACCGATATATATCTGATGTCTTACCTGCAGTCCAGCTTGTACGATGAACGTGACGATGCATTTTAAGTCATCGTTTGTAGTTTTGTCAGATATTAACGTAGCGGAGAGATAAATGTTTGACTGACTTGATCAGAAAAAATTTCTATCGTTATATTTTCAGAATTTTGCCCCTCCAAGCTTGGCTACGTCTACAACCGTGCCCTCGATCTTTGTTACAAGTTGCATTATGACAATATGGTTTACTACAGCCAGGCAAAAAAAGTGTGCAGAAGTGAAGATGGGCGCCTGGCAATCGCCGACAATTTGAAGAAACTGTATCACCTTGGTCTGACTGTCAGGGCGTCTTGTAAGTATGTTCTACTCGAATAGCTCAACCTTAACTCTATCTGGCCTGGGCGATTTGGGGTGTATCGCAGCCTGGGGGAGGGGAGAAAGTGCCCCCCCCTATATATTTTCTCTACCACTAAGGCTAGAGCGCTGAAACTTACCACACAGTATCTTGGGTTCAAGCTCTACCGGGAAATGTAACAAAATCCAAGATGGCCGCCATGATGACGTCACAGTGACGTCATCTTCTCGATAGCCATTTTTCGGCCTTTTTGGAGTCGATTTTTCGAAATTTTCATTTTTCAGATCTTTCTCTCGAAAAAAATCTAATAAAATAGAGAATAATTAGTTTTGCATAAATAAAATACTTTCAAGGCCTTTTAGGCAAGAAAAATGTGAAGAAATGGAACGAAAAGATTGAAAAACACGACTTCCGCGGATACGACATGGCCGCCATTTTGAATTTATCCATGATCCTCTGCACGGGGGTATATGAAAATAGGCTCAAAATGACCCCAATAAGATAAGCTTAAAAGTCACCAAGTTTCAGCCTCCTCGGTTTTCTCGTTTCGGAGCAGCAGAGAAAAGTTCACTAGGGGGCGAATTTTCCACCCCCCCCCCCCGGCCAGGTAGGGTTAATTAATTTTCATTACTTTATAAATGACGTAACACGGCAGTATGCGGGTGGTATTGTAGGGACATCCAAAGACAATGATGAGGTTGAAGGTACGGTACACAGACAAGCCTCTACCAACCGGTACACCGCCGTTACTGATTAGTAACTGATTCACGGGGAACTTTAACAATACTGGTCAAAAAGGTCTCCTCGCAATACTGTTCGGTTTTCAAATGATCAGTAGCAAGCATGTAGTCAACCAGGTGATGCCCTATGATCCTATGAGTTTTCTACGTTTTAGATGCCAAGCAGTTACCAAGACGATTTTGTTATGTTACGAACACAAATGTCCCCACTTCAAACACCTATTGTTAAAAGTGCAGCAATACTTCAGTAACTTCTTAATGTTCATTTACTGTACAGTTACCAGCCCATTGCTACTTTTCGTCCAGTACTTCTCGAGAACTGCACCGGTACTGATAGAAAATATCTCCGTTCAGTACTGCTAAACCTATCTTGCCTTGGGGGGCCCCCCCTCCCCCTAATTATTATTCTCACCCTTGAGCTAGGGGACTGAAACTTACCACCCTGTACCCTTGGGCAAAGCTCTACCAGAAAATGTAAAAAAAATCCAAGATGGTCGCCTTGATGACGTCAACGTGACGTCATTTTAAAAAACGGCATTTTTGGTTGATTTTTGGTCAGATTTTCCGAATTCTTTATTTATGCATTTTCACAGCGAAAATTTACGTGATACATTAGTAAATATTAATGTGATGTGAAATAAAATAGTTTTTGCCCACTTTTTGTCGCGGAAAAGCAGAAATTCTGAAGAAATATGACGAAAACATCACTTTTCTGGTACCTCACGTAGCCGCCATCTTGAATTTACCCATGATCCTCTGCTCGTGTGGTTATGCAAATAGGCTCAAAATGACCCCAATATGATAGGCTATAAAGTTACGGAGTGTCGGTCCTCATTTTTGTCGTTCCGGAGATAGCGCAGAAAGTTTGGTAGGGAGGGGAGGGGAGGCATTTTGCCCCCGCCCTCAAGGTCTGGTAGGGTTAAGTTTTCAAATATGTCACCTATCAGTAATAACCTACACTGTATATTTTCTCACTTCACTACTTCTTTCTTAAATATTCTACAATTTTCTCAGATTGGTTCTTGTGTTCTCGTATTTCCCAGATGGGACATAAAATAGATATTATGTTTCCTAGGAATGAGAAAAGATAACCTATGCCAGTTGAATTGTTCTGATCACACCGTTATTGCTGAAGATGATATTTCTTTCATTGTTTTATTTCAAGTATTGGAAGTTAAAGTGTGTTATTCTTGCATGCACTGCTTTCAATTGTTTTGTCTTCAGGATTCTCCCATCTCTTACACGTTTGGCTTGCAACGTACCTTAAGAACACTAGATTTTAATCGGAAATTGAATGTTTATAAATTTGATTTGTGAATCGGAGAATATACCATCTATTGACCTTTGTGAACAAACAGTTTCAAAATGGTAATTTTAGATACAACGAGGATGGAAAATTTCTCACTGCAATTTGTTTACATTTGAATAGTGAAACCACAAGCAAAAGCCAATATTAAGTGCGGGATTGCTTGAGGTCTACTTGGCTCTCATCCCCTCCATGATAAAGCAACAATTACACCAATCTTGTTTTCCCAGTTTTATTTTCTACGAACACAATATTCCAAATGAGGGTATTGTGTGCGACTCATGAGGTGAATACTAGGATTAACCTCTGCTTACCTCAAGCCACAATACACTTTATCTTGGAAAGAAATAAAGAATACACTTTATCTTGGAAGGAAATAAAGAAGCAAACACTACATCACTGATGACAATTTTTCACTTCAGATGGTTAACAATTAAAGAAGGGTCTTCATTAATCGTTTTTCCTTCAACCGAGAATTTTCTTTGGTTTTCTGGGATGCAGACAGCAAAATATAAAAAAACGAAAATATTTTCGAAATTTCCTTTTTTCTCGATATTGTTTTTTATTTCCTCCTTTTTTACCTATGGAGGAAGAATGGTTTATTTTGGCGATAGAATGCCGAGATATTTTGATCGAGAAAGCTTCGAGGGAATATGGTGAAACCATCGAGAGGCGAATGACTACAATTACGTCATTCACAGATTAACAGCTGTTACGCCGCTATGCGAGAACAAATCTCGATGGATTCTCGACTGATTTGCGATATCGTTTCTCTTTTGGGAAAAACGGTATCGAATGAGAACTGAACAATACAATGAAAGAAAACCAGCTTCGCGAATTATTCGAATTTTAAAATAAGCAGAATAATCGTCAATCGGGAAAAAACAATGGAATTATTTGTTATGTGGAACTGTGAAAGATGGATTTTATTTCTGCTATCGAGAAGATTTGTTTTGTATCCAAATTTCATTAGATTATTTATATTATTTGAATTTGATTGGAAGTTATTGTTCTATCATTATTTAAAATAAATATATTTTCTTGTAGAGCGTAGTTGTAAAAATATGTTACTAATTCTAATTTAAGGTGAGAAATTCCACTTCCTGTGGTTGAATTATTATAAGATGTATTCATTCACATCTTCTTCTTCCAGTGTTACATATAGTATAATTCATTAATTTCACATGGTGTCAATTTAGCATTTAATTTCACTATCAGCAAGTATGGTTTGTTGAAATGACTTACCGGTGCTGTCCCCTTGTGAAGTTTCGGCTGGAAACTCCACGTGGTAGTTCTTTCCCTTTTTAAGAGATTGTTGGGGTGGAAGTGTTTTATTATAACAAAGTTTCATAGCAGAAGGTAAAGTTGCATGGTTAGTTGCATGGATTGATTTGAAATTTACATGAAGTGAATTCAAAGTGAATATTATCCACGTTGTTGTTGTTGCATGTACATTGTGTATCATAGGTATTGTCTTGTATGTTTTATCGAACGTGTGCAACTTACGCAAACTGAGAGATTAAGACGTACATAGAATCGCAATGTATAACTTTTGAAAGAGTTTTGTACTAGAAATATTTTATAATAATTTCAGGGTATCTTACACTGATGTCGTTAATAAAAAAAAATATCTAAATTCGAGAGATAATTTCTTAATTTGAGAAAATTTTACTACGTAAAAATAATAGATGATGAAATCTTCCACGGCCCCTAGCACCGACTTATGTGGATTTAGATACGCTGTCATATTTCTTCAAAATTCCAGTATTTCTGCGAGAAAAAATGGGCAAAAAGCTACTTTATTTCACATCAGATCGTTATTCACTAATTTATCATGTTATATCCGTCAGGCTAGAGGCATAACACTTACCACACTATATCTTTGGGTCAAGTTTTACCGATGTCAAACCTTAATTCTCGATCTCTTCATCAAATGTAAAAAAAAGACCAAGATCAAAAGTTTCATCAACATTTATTCTCCGAAGAAGAACTTGCGATCTAGTGCGAAGGAACTCTTAACTGTTCTTTTTGCTCAAACAGAATTGTTTAAAAACTCTTTCAGGGTAGCAGCTCCTACATTATATAGTCGAGTGGCTTACCGTAAAATAATCGAAAGTTATTTACATTTGTGACAAAAGTATTATCTTTTGCATGCTGATTTGTGATCGTTCCAGGACCCAGAAAATCTGCGGCTGCAAGCTGAACTCTGCATGGGATGGGTTTTATGTTGTAACTTGGAAAGGGGGGGAGGGATTAAAATGTGTTGACTTTACCCTAACTGGGCTGGCGCTATCTCCGGAACGACAGAAAATGGAGAGCTGAAACTCAGTGACTTTATAGTTTATTATATTGGGATCGTTTTGAGCCTATTTGCATAACCCCCCGAGCAGAGGATCATGGGAAAATTCAAGATGGCGGCCACGTGGAGTCCCAGAAAAGGGATGTGTTTTCATATTTCTTCCAAATTTCTGCTTTTTCTCGACGAAAAGCGGACAAAGCCTATTTTATTTCACATCTCATTAATATTTATTAATTTATCATGCAGATATTTAGGAGAAATTACATAAATAAAAAATTCAGAAAATCTGACTTAAAAATCGACCAAAAAATGCCGTTTTTGAAAATGACGTCACTGTGACGTCATCAAAGCGGCCATCTTCGATTTTGTTCACATTTTCTGATAGAGGTTGACCCAAGGGTATAGTGTGGTAAGTTTCAGCCCTCTAGCTCAAGAGGTAAGAAAAATAATCAGAGGGGAGCCATTTCGCCCCCCCCCCGCCTCCCCCCCCCCTTAAGGCCACAAGAGGTCCCAAAAAGCCCAGGCCAGATAGGGTTAAACTAACCACCTACCCTTTGTACGCATTTCTATTTCATATGGTGAAAACTTTTACATAAAAGGCACATGATACTGATGTTCAGTATATGTACCGTGACAATATAGTCCAGCTCTGATGAATTCAAAATGGTCACCAAATTGAGAATTATGTTTGGACATTTTCATCAGTTTAACACAATTTTTTACCGAGATACAATAAACAGCAACCTATCTCTTATATTTTGTGAGGTTAATACATCACAGTCTAATTAGTTCACTTTATCAGCTGCCATAACCTTTTAATGAATAAATAATGTTTCATTCACCACACACTCAGTTTACGTACAGTGTATCGGTGCATGTAAACATTCAGGAAGATTGTGAAATCTGTAAACAACGCACTGCCTAGATTATCTCTGCAGTTAGCTACCCTGGTGTGCGCATGCCTACGATGACGTCACTTCTGAGCTCTGCCCTCCAAGAGCTCCAAGCTCAGACTCCAACAGCCCCGAGCGCTCCGATCCAAGAGCTCTGCCCTAGGGGAGCTACCACCACCACCGAGCGATGACGGGCGTCAACGCTTAGGGGTGATGGTGTGTGGTGGTGGTGGTGTCTGTACATATAGGGATTATCAGTCCATATGTATTGGTCGACTAATCAAAATTTCGCCACCACTCGTACTGATGACGTCACCAATGACGTCGCAGATGACATGGGAATCACTCAAGTCGTGGTCTACACCACGAGAGCTTCAAGATGACACCCTACACTTCATCTTTGGATGAGATATAGAACCTCAATCTCTCAAATATATCCCTGTGCACCTCAAGAATGACCACCCTACTTTCTACGCCCCAAATGTGCAAACAAATGTTTCAGGACATGCTGCCGTTACAGTATCCTTGCCTGCCTGACGACGCTTAGGCCAAAAGCGATTATGACCGAAGATTAAACTTTCTCAAATGACGATTTATAATTGGATAAGAGCCTACTTGAATTTTAAACATACCCAACGCGGTTCCCCCAGCGTGGGTATGATGTACTGGAGGGACTAATAACATGATTGACCTGTCATTCTTGTTGTTCTCTCATCTTTCTACATCATGGCGTCAGGGCGTTTTGCTAGGGCGTTATGGCGTTAAGATAAAGCGTTAAGTCATTAACATAGGTATTAAGGCGTTGGTCCACCGCGACCCCAAGTTGACATAAAAATTTGCATATGACCTCTGTGACGTCACTTCGGGATACGCTGGGTAACTCTACCAGGTAGCTAGAGCGAACATGGCCACCTCTCCAAACGCGCTTGTTTGCACCGCCGAACCTCCCTTTTCTCTACGACGCCCAAGTGATCTATAAATAGAGCAGGGGTTTCCCAGAAAATTCCCCGAAAGTTTAACCCTGATAGTTTCTGATTTCTGTAACACTAAACTGGGTTACTTTCGTTGACTTTTATTCACCCGAAATTGAGAGACTACACTATCTCAACAACATTCTCCTTTCTATGACTCCGTGTGACCAGTAAATGGTGCGAGTCAGGAGTGGGATTCGAACCCACGCCCGCATCTGCAGACCAGTGATTGCCCTTATGGCTGCACTGATTGGTTACTTCCCCAGCCTGCCGATTGACTGATATATGCACGTTAGGTCGTTAGGATAAGGCGTTGAGACGGGTGTTAAGGCGTTGAGACGGGCGTTAAGGCATACGGATAGGGCGTTAAACCATAACAACGGGCGCTGACGAACGTCACTGCATTTTGATGAATTAGTGACAATTCCATAAATATCCAGAAAATCAGAGCTTCTGAGCTATTTCACCAGGACGTTGAAGCGTTAAGCTTGGCATTGGCGGTCGTTGCTCCAAGATGACACCTCACATGACGCATTCGGTCCACGGATGGCCCATCTCTACCCCAAACACTTTCCATCACACCCCCATTAGGCCCACTTTGGGTACTACACCTACTAATGACGTCAACAATGACATCACAGATGGCATGGACATCCCTCAAGTCGTAGTCTACACCACGAGAGCTTCACTTTGTTATCTCGCACGATACATTCGAACCATGGATGGTCCATCTCTATCTAAAACACCTTCCTTCGCACCACCCAAATGCCCACTTTGGGTACTACTCCTACTGCTGACGTCAGCAATGACGTCACATATGACATGGACATCCCTCAAGTCGTGGTTTACATCACCAGAGCTTCACTTTGACACCTCACACTACGCATTCGGACCACGGATGGTCCCTCAAACACACCCCACCCACCCTCAAAATTGCTGCTTTCTATATTACTCGTTTCCTCTTTTTCACCATATAGTCTGAAAAATGATATATTTTGAACTCATAATTACATCAGCTGATTGCACAGCTTGTTACAGTTAGAAAACTCGTGGTGGTTTATTTCAAGAACCTTACTTTGACGATATTCTGTATTTTAGCCTACATTTAAAGTATAAACGTCAAAAAGACGTCATTGTGACGTCACACTTGTGATTTTTTTTGCAGCCACAGATTTTTCAAGAGAGTGACCCTAGGGGATCCTCTGGTGAAAAAATCATGCTTTTGTCACTTAGGTAAATATAATTTCACTAAGCCACCTCACTAATATAATAGTTTACCGCTACATGTTAGAAAATGCAAGAGCTTGCAAAGTTTTAAAACTGCATGCTATAAATTTTACCTAGAGGAATTCAACGGATCGGACTATTTTAGATAATTTTAAAAGTGTATGTTATAATTATAATTTTTAAAAATTATTTTTCCTTTTAATTTTTATTATTATTATTACTATTATTATTATTATTTATTTATTTATTTATTTATTTATTTATTTATTTATTTATTTTATTTTTATTTGTTTATTTTTTTTCTTAATAAATAAATGTTATGATGCACCATGTATATATATATTTATAGTGTGATTCTCATCTGTTTTAGCCGTCGACCCTCATGAAAAGAGGCACATTGTCCAATTGAGGCTATCGAGTTAAAATAAAGTTTATTATAATTATTATATGAGATGATCGCCACGATGATTTCAGGCTGGCTTCATATATATAAAAAAAAAGAAATTTCTGTACCTTTTTCGGTCAGAATTTTCATTTTTTGTGTTTTCCTTGCAAAAACTGCATGATAAATTAGTAAATGATCTAATATGAAATAAAATAGGTCTTATTTCCATGCAGAAAAGCCTTTTTTAACTTACCCATTGCACGAGGAGTCGTGAAAATAGGCCCAAGATGACCCCAATATCATAAGCCTAAATTCCATTGACATTTACAGTTTCCACGACGGCCTATCTCGGGTTTTGGGTTGGTGCAACAGACACGCAAACAGAGGGACAATGGAGTTGGTCTGATGATCAAACACTGCCGATGTCAGAGCCGAGTTACTGGTGTTCCGGTGAGCCTAACGATTTTGGAGCAGGAGAAGACTACGCAGAAATTCCAGTCACAAGTGACCTCCCTGTATGCTTG
The DNA here is from genome assembly GCA_036873755.1 of Hanleya hanleyi. Taxonomy (NCBI): domain Eukaryota; kingdom Metazoa; phylum Mollusca; class Polyplacophora; order Lepidopleurida; family Hanleyidae; genus Hanleya; species Hanleya hanleyi. Next base: position 132,967 of record JAVTVY010039172.1, on the reverse strand, counting down.
AACGACGTATCGTCGACGGATTCCAAATATTTTATTTGTGAGATACCGATGTAATACAACTTATTGTGAATGCTGTCTACGCTAATATATGTGAACGAAGTATACCAAACTTAGCATTACAGTAGACATCTTCTGTCGGTTGTCAACCCTACATCATCGATCTGATACAAATTATTCAATCTTGAGTATCTCTCGCTCAAACAATGGTCTCTCTGTGTACGAGTATACTAATTCCAACCTGGACAGCGAAATGACTTATGAGTTTATGGAACTTTGAGGGAACAAGGCGATATTGACCGTTACTGGGCGGGGGGGACGTACCCAAAACATCTTAAAGCCCAAACTTCTATACCTTTGAAAAAAGTTATTTCCCCTTAGAGAATCTAAAAAATTACCGATCCACCCAGTTTTGCATTATCTAGCATGTACTTACACCGCCAAACAACTTAACATTTTGAATCTAATCCTGACTTTCGTCTCTGGTTATGAAACAATTCAGTTTGGACAATAACGTACTGGAACACAAGCAATTCTAGACTCTCAAATTTTCAACCAATTAATTGGAATTGGGAACCTAATCCGGTCTTTCATCTATCTTTATGAAACAATTCAGTTTGTACAGTTAAACAAGTTCTCATAAGAATGAATATTGAGTTTCTATCTGTACAGCCAGCATTGCGCTTTCCCGTGTAAATGTAAGATACCGGAAGAAAAATTTTGATTGTCTCTATTTATGAAGCAATTCAGCTTGTACAATATAACAATGCCTCCATGGAAGGAATATTGAATTTCTATGGGTTACTTCCAACATTGCGTTTCCTGTGTAATTGAAACAGATTTGAAGAAAAACAAGAATTCAATTAAAAGTATGTGAAACCATGCCGTCTTGCAATGCAGGCATTTTGTATTTTCTCGTGTACATGAAGCTTACTGCAATATAATCTTTTATGAACACAACACGAAAAATGCACTAAAAAAATCTGCCCAAACCATCCCTTTTTGGCGAAAAGGAAACCGGCAACTCCCCTTCCCTGAATCATGTTCCCCTTCCATGAATCAGCTGCTATAACACTTGTCGTCCCCGCCCCCGCCTCGTGATACACCGTCCCACCTCTTGATGAATATTCACCGGTCACCATCGTATTTTATTCGGAGTTGGAATTGAGTTCCTGTATTATTATGCTATCGCCCATACACTTGCATATATGTAAATGCTCTAGTAATTGAATGTAATTTAAGATCGTATTTTCGTTCTAGTCATCCGCTGAATTCACCATATTTCTGCACGTATACAGGGCTCCGATAAATATTAATTAGAAACGTATTAGTCTAAAAAAATATATATATCACAGATTGTATTTGATGAAATTTTTCTTCCGTACTTTCAAGAATTTGGTTTCAGATGTCAAACAAATGCATTTTCTTCAAGGGAAGAACGTAAATTTCCCTCTCTGGTTCTATTTCACCCTGTATTTATGCGGGCAAAAAAAGCAATTGACTTCAGTGGTTTTCATCAATGGGCCCCGTAGAAAAAGAAAACAAATATGAAAGCGTGTCTGACATTTTACCTGAAATGATTTGGATGAAAGAAAACTACTGGTCTAATTTAAAACTGCTGGTCGCTACTGATATACTGTGGCACAGGGCTAGCAATCAGGCCATCCCCCAACGATCTTCAACTACTAGGGAACAACAGCCAGACGTATATCAATTATTTGTTATTTGAATGATAACTGTGTGTATTATCTCTATATTTAGTTAACGGTTAGCTGTATATATTTCTATTTATACATTAATATGATAACTATTCTTAGCCATTCTGCCTGAACCACACAGTTCACATACTTTCATGTACATCGTGTCTATACATAATACACCATTGTATACCTTTATGCTTGTCTTCGCCATCTTTGTAGGTTGTTATCTCCACTTCTCCTGAATCTTAAATATTGTCGGGATTCTTTAGCGATTGAGCAGTGGAAGGTCGATCTAGTAAGTCATTGTTTTTGGGACCGGAGCAAACTACTGGGTACGTTACACATACATTCGTCAACATGTTCGGAGGTAATGAATCTGTGGTACAATCAATAGCTCCTATCAAACGGAAACGCATAGCTATATCTTTCCGGTGTACCACGTAGGCACTGATCGTCATGTCATCTGTCTGGACCTGGGTGATTTTCAGCTTATGAAAGAAAAAGACATATTGTTGAAATTATGAAATGAGTAGATATGTCTTTTAAAATATGTTTGGTGATCATTTGGAATTTGTCCGCCGCTAGAAATTCTTCAAAGGTTTTAGTAGACCATTTTTATCACACCTGTCAGATATAGAAACGTCCGGGTGAATTGATTACGACGTCCCATTGATTTTCTCTACTGTGCAATTTTTCTCTTCTGTCCAATTTTCCTCTACCAAGCAAACACACATCACTGCCAGTCATCAAGTTTTATTTCTTGATTAGTATCTAATTAATAAATCATCGGCCTGCGAGGTTATTAGCTAGAAACGTGTTCAAATGGTCCCTTCTCGGATTTGAGTGAGTTACACAGAATCCATGATATTTACATAACGGACATGTAGACACGCAAGGTTTCTTCACAAATCAATTATACATTTGGCATGCATCACTTCGGCAAATATACCTATAAACCTGCTGCGATACTTGAATTTAATAGTATAAAATATATATTTCTGTATGGGTGATTTATCGACGTGCCTGTATGTAGATGGGCGGAAGTATGGATGCACTAGGGTACTGATCGCGCGCACTGCAGTCATTATTGTCCCGTTTTACTTGAAGGTAGCCCCACAGTCTCAAACTGGAGATAGGGGGCGTTGAACATTAATTGTTCTCCAGCTCCATGGTGTTCAAATAACGATTGCTATACATTACGCTCTACTAACTAACTTGGAAATTCACGCCCATAAAGGATGCTGGTTAGTGAGACGGGTAGATTGTAAACAACATCATGTTGTCTGGTTGTCATCACTGAAAACTGTTGATTTTATTGTATGCATATTTGGAATTTGAATTATTGATGTGGATCACTTTTGCGGACGAAGGTAACCTTCCAGATTTACGCCCCTTGAAATCTCTAGGTCCCTCATCGGCTTCAGATCCTTCAACGCTTTCTATTATATTTTCCTTCGCTGTCAGGCCTGTCAGACCACCCGCTGAAAAATTGCCACTAATCATGGGCAACTAGCATTTCGTGACGTCAGATGTGTGACATTTGCATGACGCGAAATGCTATCCTGGGTGACAAACACTATGGTCGTCGAGCGTTGGTAAGCGAGAGAGGATACGAACAAGGTCCTTACAACTCAGGATCTTCATGACGAAGCTATCTTGAAAAAACACGTCCTTGTGACCCGAAGGCGTGTACTCTTCTTGTTAAGACGACGGTATAATGCTGAATGTCGGATCCTACACATATATGGACAACAGGAGGATACAACCCTGACAATGGGAGAATGAATACCATGGTGATATCAACACAACCGCCATATCCGACAATCCTCACCCAACCGTCCATAAATCATTCTGCTGTGAGTAGAGTTACATTCAAGTTGCGAAATGCAGCTCCGAATATCTTGCGTGTTTCTTTCATCCTGGTACGTGTATAAACGTACCCGGAGGCGTGTTGTTTATCTGCAAGCGGAGTACACGAATTAACGCAAACGCATACGGTTAACGACATAGCCGCGTCACATACGAGAGAAATAATTCGGTCGCCAAAATTGAAGATTAATGTTACATATATTTTGTGTTCGTGTAGAATTTCACTTGGTGCGGTCGATATGTTTGTTACCGAACCTAACTAGCTACATGCAAACATTTCATCTGATATACCGTACTATGACCTTACACGGTCGTGCTGTTTACAATGGAACTCATGACTACCAATCGATAGACAAAGTCAGCAGTGTAGGTTTACAGATGATGAGGGACACATTTCATGGATTGCTCAAAACATAATAGATAACCTGACAATCTTGTATGCGCTTACTTTTGCGATCAACACCTGACCTGGGTGATATGCCCAAAACATTCAAGATCTAGAATTACTGGTCGATGATACATTTGAATGTGCCCTGATTCAATGATACAGTACGATCAATGTGTACATAACGAATGAACTAACTGAAAAGTTTCCATATCAATATTTACCGCCATACAGTAATAGTGGAGTGAACGGTGTGTTAATTTCTATTCAGTATATATTATTACACAAGACAATTCAATACAAGGGAAGGACATGACAAGTGGGTTATATGAGAGGTTCCACGAGAATGCAATTCTGAGTGCGGCATTTGTAATACGGGTTGGCGTAGCCACGCTCACGCCATCTTCACTTTATCAAGCCAATTTCTACGTTCCCACTTCGACCTTTCCTTGAAATATCCGGCCACATTCAGTGTTCAAAGAACTTATAAATAGACACGAGACGTCACTGACCTTGAAGCCATTTGAATTTTGAAATGTATCATAGAAGAGCGTTACTGATTGGCTGACCTACATATTGGGTTAGCACAAGCACCATATAAGGAGGAATGACGCAGCTACTTGAGAATGATGTCACTCTACACACAATCGGTGTGTACGTTCTGATTTATTCGTCTCTCGATCGAGGTGAAATTTACACCTCGGATTTTGAACACGGAAGGCGTTCAGTTAAACCAAGAAAGATTCGAAGTGGGAACATAGTAATTGGCTATGAGAACAAATAGAATGGCTATCTCCTGTCAAGATCGATGTCTACGTGATACCGGTTGTATGTCGTACTTTTGTAACCGATTTACTGGTGCATGTCAGACACATGAGATGGTCTTCTTCAATCCCAAAATGGAGGGTCGTCCTTGAGAAGCCGGTACTACAGACCTTTTCAAGCTATGACAGTTATTATTAATATACATGAAGTGCATTAGTAGTAGGTAAAGCGTATTTAAAGTCAACTTGACCTCAAAAATTTGCATAATTTGTGGCGGTCACGTGGCGGAGAGAGAGGTCAAGTGAACTATAGTTCCGGCAGGATGACCAAAAGCTACCTCCAATCCAGGAGAGTTCCAATTGCTGCAGGGGATGTATTCAGGATGTATTCATCCGCGGTGATGCGGTTTGGCTGCGGTTTTGGCGGTTATTCGGTCTCGGGGAAAAAGCTTCCGCGGAGAAAAAGTAGTCCCTAGATAAAATGGTCCGATTGGGTCGAGTGAGGTATCAAAGTGAAGCTTATGTGAAGGGGCATCTAATGGGCTGGGTGTGGGGTTGAACTATCGACATTCTGCGCATGCGCGGTGGCCGAAGGGTATGAAAATAAACGTTTTGGAGCCAGGGGAGCCCCTAATGGTCGAATGGGGTCGAGTGAGGTATCAAAGTGAAGCTTATGTGAAGGGGCATCTGATGGGCTGGGTGTGGGGTTGAGCTATCAGCATTCTGCGCATGCACGGTGGCCCAAGGGTATGGAAATAGACGTGTTGGGAGCTAGGGGAGTTACTCATGGTCCGATGGGGTCGAGTGAGGTATCAAAGTGAGGCTTATGTGAAGGGGCATCTGACTGGACTAGCGGCTCGGGCGTTGTCACCATTCTGCGCATGCGCATAGACGTTTTGGGATGTAGGGAGTCCCTAATGATCCAATGGGGTCGAGTGAGGTATCACAGTGAAGCCTAGGTGAAGGGGCATCTGATGGGTTGGGCGTGCGGTAGGAATATCATTCTGCGCATGCGCAGATGCAATGAGGAGCTCTCGTCCAATCAGAAGCGAGTATTTCAAATCCGCCACGGAGCTCTCGTCCAATCAGAAGCGAGTATTTTGACCCGGTGCATTATGGGACATATCCAAGATGGCGGCACGTATGTTCAAGATGGCGGCACATCCGGTGTCGAGAACTGGCCATTTTATCGGGATGTGGTCACCTAGTGTCGAAAACTGGACCCTGTATGGGTCCCGCTAGACGTGTTGGAGCTAGGGGAGCCACGAATGGTCCAATGGGGTCGAGTGAGGTATCCATGTGAAGCCTAGGTGAGGGAGTTACACTAAGGTGTCGTTTCCATTCTGCTGCGCAGGTCACGTGGGGGGTTGACACGTCCGTATGTTCAACCTCCGGGTTTTGTTTTCCCCGGCGCGGCCCGCCCCGGCCCCCTGCGCGCGCGAGTTCTCCGGAAGTGCGCGTCATCACGCAGATGAATGTCGGATCTGTATTATGCAATCGGATAGCGGTTGTCGTGAAAAAAACAACAAGTTTAGCAATGTTTATATAGTTTATTACCCCCAATGTTACATCATACCCAGGCTGGGGGAGCCGCCCTGGGTATGTTTAGTATGTTCACAGCAAAACAAATTGAAATATCAAACACCATGTTTTATTATTTAACACATTGTCACAATAGGTACAAGGGTTTACTGAGCTCAAGTCAGCGAGCAGCATGTAGACATAGCGTGTGTGTACGGCATGATATTCATCAGTGCACGGGTGACGCATTCAACCGATGGGGGTGATCGGTCAGCTTGGTAAGGAAAAACGTGACATTGGTTACCCTCTCTACCACCCATTGAATGTTGGGGCGTTGACCATGCGCCCATCTCAAGGCATCCACGGTGTCCAGTATCTCCAGCATCGTCTCTAGTGACCCCCGGTTAATGATGGTGACCGGCTGGTCAAACACATGATTGTTGGCACTGGGATAATAATACTGTAACTGGTCCGTCTTTTTGTGACGTAAGATGTACCCGAAAGCGACATTCAATTTAAAGGCCGTAGTCTGATCGTTGAAGATGGCTTCCACGTAGCTGCGTAGACAGGTGCGGTTGGTCAGTGGGAAATTGTAGATATCTTGAGGGTGGAAACAGTACCGTGTCATGGACCAATGGCGCCGATCGATGTCACTGATTGAATGGTTGTCCTGTAAGAGATCGCTAGGAACATTTATGGGCTCCACCAGAAAATGTTCGATGTTGTCAAGACTCGAAACCGTAACGCTGGGGTCCAGCTGGATATTCAGGCTCTTCAGAACTGTGGGTATAGGCGGGTTCTCCGTCGTCATCGCATCACCAGTGGCGTTCGTCTCCCCGGGCTTATCTTCACTGGGTCTGACCTTCCGTGGCTCCTCTTCAGTAGGAGGTTGTCGTTCATGCTCATGGGCATGAATCAAACGTTGGTGTCGCAGCAACTGACTGGTCAGTTTGAAAAGCCGACCACAATCCTCGCATGGACGCTTGGGTGGCCCATGAATTGAACGTTCATGGCGAAGTAAAGCATCTTTCCGATTAAATGACCGTGCGCAGGTTATACAAGTATACCGTCCGCCGTTGTGGATGGAGGACTCGTGTCGTCGCAAATCTTCTGGGCGAGTAAACAGCTTCTGGCAAGTAGTACAAGTGAACATCTTGGTGATTGACAGTGTCTGATGAAACGGCCAGGCCGGTTTTCTTTTATAGCACGCTGGCTGGTGATCTATTTTTAGCACACTCACTTCAAGTACCTCCAAGTCGAGACAGGAAGGCTGGTCAGGCAGGCAGGTGAGATAGCTCCGTTCGGCAAGCCGATGAATGTACCAAACACCTAAAAATTCCCATTTTTATACTCTTTTTTTTCGTGAGATTCGGGTATTTTCGGCCATTTCCGTAGGTATCTTCGATCTTCTCCGGATGTTTTCGGGCATCTCCGCCACTCTCCGGTACTCCCCGGATCTCTTTTTTGGACTAACCCATCAGAATAGTACGTATCACGGACTACACCCGACGTCTAGGCGCACATGTGTGCCATGGTCTATAAAATACGTCTCTCTGGATCCCACACCTTCATTTCTACGGTTGCAGAGCCATGACGGAGATCCAGCCCTATGCGACTCGCATTTTACAGCATGCCACCGCGGTGAATTCATTCACGGGTTACCGAGCAGTGGTCCGGTCCATGCTTGCAGATGGCGACGACAACGAGGGGCGACGCCAGATCCTGAACGAGTTCACAGAAGCGGTCCTCCACAGAGTGCACTCGATGGAGAGGCGTGCCATCACTCACCACTACTGGACTATGACAGCCATCCTTGATGCTCGCGCTATGGACCAGGAGCGCTCACGCCGGAACCAGCACCGGCTGGTTGGCCTCACACTAGTCTGTGCCCTATTGAGCCTGGCGCTGTGGTATTGACACTATAAATACGAGGGTGAGACAGAGTGTGTGTCATTCAACGATCGTGATTGGACCAAGCATGTCACCCGTCCTACAAGCCATCCTGCCCCTTACACCCCAGGTGGGGTTACACGTCTATGAAGATAAAGTCACCCTGGTGGAAGACCGTGGAGATATTTGCAGGTCGCCTGCTGAGACCGTATCGAATACGGTGACGCTACCTCGTGACGGCTGGACCAAATTTAAACGGGTGTTGAGCGGCGAGCTCGACGGAAACCTCATCCACATAGACAATGCCATCTACGTATACCGTGCAACCTTCTTCCCACGTCTGGGCCGCTACCAAGACCCTACGTGAGGCTTCACCCTAGTCCCCGATCTGTGGACAGCCTTGGAGAAAGTGGTGCCTATTGTGGATCAGCTGTTTACACCGGACGAGCGATCATCAGACGAGTTGGAGTGGGCTCGTGCCCTGAGAGAATCGGCGGCAGAACCCAATGAACAACTGTCTAGCCATGAACCCGACGACGATGCCATTGATTACCCTGCTAGACTCAATCAGCCCAGTGATATGACCACCTGATCCTTTGATCTCACGGGGTTCTCCCTATAAATACGAGAAACAGTCAACTCTGGTACCATTCACGTACTGATCATGGCGGAGCATATGATACTGGCGTATCTCAGCTTGACCCCCGAGGTTTTCCTGCACGTGTATGCGGATACGGTCGATATCATGGAGGAGGTGGTAGACATCTGTGATGCGGACCCTACACAACCGTGCCCGGCTCACATTCGTCTGTCCCGAGAGGGCTGGACCAAATTCAAACGGGTGCTGTCTGGTGAACTGGACGGCGATCTCATCCACTTGTGTCACGATGTGTACATCCGACGCGGCCCTTTCTTTGCTCAATTGGCTCGGCTAGATGGGGGTACAGTGCATTTTACTCTTCACCCTGATCTATGGTCTGCATTGGAAGATGCCGTGGTAGATGTGGATGAAGTGCTTATCAAGCGGTCATCAGACGAGTTGGACTGGTCATTTACCATGGACACTGTGAAAGCCAGTGAAGAAAATCAGAAAGAAACTCCGGCCCAAGATATACCCGTTATAAATAAACGATAGAGCCAGGGTGCATCATCATTTTGTCACCATGAAGCGTTGGGAGAAGGTGTTGGATAACTTATACTACAGTCCCGACAGTCCGGCGGCCTATAGTGCATTGTCGGCTCTCTATCGAGCGGCCAAACCCCAGGGATACAACGTGCCCAAGTCCGAGATTGGTTAAGAAGACAAGACACCTATACCTTACATCGATCTGTCCATCGCCATTTTCTACGGAACCGGGTCATCGTGGGAGGAATAGATGCCCAGTGGCAAGCGGATTTGGTCGATATGAGCGCCCTTGCCAAACACAACGATGAGAATCGGTATATCTTGACGTGCATCGATATCCTATCCAAGTATGCGTGGGTGGTACCCATCCGGACGAAAACGGGGGCAAATCTCATAGCGGCGTTCAAAGACATCTTCAAGACCGGGCGCAAACCTTTATATTTGCAAACCGACGAAGGCATGGAATTCCTCACAGACCGTTCCAAGCCTTACTCAAGAAACAGAAGGTGTTTTTCTTCAATACGTACAACGAGACCAAGGCTTCCGTGGTGGAAAGGTTCAACAGGACATTCAAAGGCCGCATGTATAAATATTTCACCTATAAGAATACAAGGCGGTACATCGATGTTCTCCCGAAACTGGTGAGGGGTTACAATCGAGCCTATCATCGGAGCATAGAGAGAGCCCCCATTACCGTGACCCAACGCAATGAAGCCCAAGTCCGGCGTGTCTTGTACCCCAGGCAATCGCAGCGAACGACGAAGGCGGTGTATAAGGTCGGGGACCCTGTACGCATCAGTAAAGTCAAAGGTCAATTTGAGAAAAGCTACTTGCCCAACTGGAGCGATGAGCACTTCCTGATTAAACGGCGCCTACCCCGACAGCAGCGAGTCTATGAACTGGAAGATCTTCAAGGAGAACCGTTGCTAGGGACGTTTTACGAGACGGAATTACAGCCTGTCGTAAAAACACAGCAAGACTACTACACGGTGGAGCAGATTTTAAAAACGGAACGTCGACGTGGCAAACTGTTTCATTTCGTGAAATGGCAAGGCTGGCCCAGTTCCTTCAATTCCTGGGTCGCTGCCAACCAGGTGAAACGACTATAAAGCGAGACACCACTGCCGTCATCCTTCATTCCACGTTCGACCACAGTGCTATGGACAAACAGCAGCTGCCTCTGAACACAGCGTCTCCCAAAACGCGCAAAGCACAAGTGGGCTTTGGGGTGCTAGTGCTAACCCTGCTGAGTGTGTTGTACGGAGGTGTGTTTTACGACGTAGCCTATGTCAGCACGTTACTTAACCAACTGAGAACACCAGCCACCAGTGAAACCGGTCTACAGAGAGCACCAGTCGTATCGAGCCCAGTCATCACCACCACACCCCCTGTACAAGCCACAACGAGCTCCACACCATGCTCTACACCTACATCAAGTACGCCCACTACATCTGAACACCCACCGGATTTCATCCCTCACAGTGAACCGACAACGACGACCCACGTTGTTCCCACCCTCATCATCATCCCTCGCAGTGAAGAGACAACGACGACCGACGTTGTACCCACCACCACTCCAGTTCACTCGTGCGAAATTTACAAGAGCGGGTTACCACGACAACGGATACACCTCGAACCATGGACCCTGGGTGGCAGCATCCCTTCACTTGCGTCATCGCAGGACCGACGGGTTCCGGCAAAACGCACTTCGTCAGGAAGATCCTTCAACACGCCGACAGCATGATCACCCCACCCATTGCTCGAGTCGTGTGGTGTTACGGAGAATGGCAGGAAGCGTATGCAGCAATGCCCCATATCACGTTCGTGGAAGGCCTACCCAACCTGGCGGAGACGGATGCACGGGTCACCCAACTCTTTACCAAAGGCAGCCATCATCGACGGCTCAGCATCATCTACATTGTGCAGAATCTGTTCAGTAAAAAAACAAAGAACATCGGAACATCAGCTTAAATGCCCACTACCTGGTGGTCTTCAAAAACCCGAGAGATACCACTCAACTGCTGCACCTGGCCAGACAGATATATCCCGGCCGCACACCGTTTGCGTTGGAAGCCTTCAAAGATGCCACAACCCCTCAGCACGGGTATATGCTCTTCGACCTCAAGCAAGCCACACCCGACCACCTTCGACTACGGACCGGCATCTTTCCCGGAGAGGCCCAACACGTGTACATGCAAAAATAATGTAAACACACCCACAGTGGCTCCCCCAGCTGGGGTCTGTGTGTTTGATGATGGGGAATAATAAAAAGAATGAATACCACAGCAGGGTTGAATTTGTCTCTGAGGTAGATAAAAAGAGCAGCGTTGTGGGTTCTGGCATTAGTTGTACAGGATGTCTGCGCGAGTACGGAAGCACGCTCCCACGCTCCGTGCATTGAAGACGGCCCCACCCGAGTTAGTCCGAACCATTATACGCGGTGCGGACCCTGACCTTGTACGCTGTCTGTGCGAGATCGGGTACAACCTGTTAAAAGGCAACGTACCACTGACTCCGGCTCAGAAGACCAAGTTGGCTAAGCATAAGACAGGTCTCCGAACCCTAGTCCACAAGCGGGTCCCTCAAACACAAAAGAAAAAGGTATTACAGAAAGGCGGCTTTCTCGGGGCCATCTTAGCACCGTTGGCCGCTTCCGTGTTGGGTCCAGTATTGGGTGGACTCTTCGGCCGACAATGAACCACACGAAAAAAATGGTCCTCGTCGAACCACGGTTCCTGCAAAACCTCCAATCACCCTACCCCGTCCCACCTACGGTGAAGACCATAAACAGCCTCGATGGAGAAATGCAACAGATCATACAGAGACCGGGGTTAAGCGACAGTGAGAAAGTACAACGGTACAATGAGACGCTTCAACGGTACATGACGTTCATGGACCAATACAAAACCCGCTCTACCCCAGCAACAGCACCACCACCACCACCACCACCACCACGTGACAGACCGCCGACCTCAGCACCGTTCCAACAGCCGCCATTACCAGGGGTAGCCCCCACAGCCCCACAGTGGGTGGAAGACGAAGTGCTGAAGAGTGTACCTGGCTCGTTCAAGAAACAAGCTGGCCTGGTATTACAACGGATGAAACAGAATCCTAACATGACTTGGAATGATAAAGGCGAACTCCTGGTACAGAATCAGGTGGTTCCCGGGACCCACATGACGGATTTAGTGAATGACCTGATGCGTCAACGCAGATCGCACACGGATCCTCGAGGTTGGGAGGTCTTCGCTCAAGGCTTGAAAGACATGCATGTACCACAGGAATTGGTGGGGAACCTCCACCGCTGGGCCTTTATGCAGCGTGACTCACCGACTCGTGCACCACGACTCTCACCACAACCTTCTTGGGAAGCCGACTGGGAACCGGAGTCACCCCCCAAAACTCCACCACCACAACGGGCACCTTCTTTTCAGACCTTTAAAAACCACCCTCGATGAGGACACCCCACATCTCCAGAGCCGTGACACGTAGCAAGTCAACGCGACGAACACGATGCCGGACACAACCGCCCAAGGCCTGGAACACCTATTAAAACCAACAGCAGCAGCAGGACAGCTCAGTCGCCATGTTTTACCTGACCCTACCCAGTAACAGTTCGCTGGATGTGCTTCCTGACAACACCGTGGCCAAGTACGTCACCCAGTTACCGCAACCGTTACATTTACCTGGCCGGTGGGAATGCGGCCTCGTGGATATCCAATACCCTTACTCGTGGTACAACGTGCGAGCCAATAAAGTGTGGTACGAGGTGACCTACGAAGGCAAAAACACCCGACTCACCCTGCCCGAAGGCCAATACGATACCCCCAAAGAGTTCATGGATGGGCTGTCAAGACTGTTGCATTATAAGGCGCTACGGGGGGTGACGAATACTTCAAAACCCATCAAAGCCTATCCCTTCAAGAATCACGTGGACTTCGATTACAACGCACACAACGACAAGGCACAGCTTATCGTCACCGGCAAGGCGAGTGTCGTACTCCTATCCTACAGCAAATGCTGGGTTTCGATCTAAAGACGTTCGCTGGTCCCACCGAACACCATGGCGAGATGTCGATGGATATGAAGTCGGGTATGTACGGACTCTACGTCTACTCGGACGTGGTGGACAACCACATCGTGGGCGATATCAACACACCTCTGTTACGGGTGGTCCCCATTAAAAAGACGCATGGAGGTCAAGTCACCCACAGTTTCACCCACATGCTCTACTTGCCCGTACGACAAACTGACATCAACACGATCACGGTGGATATAAGACATGACACGGGACGACCGGTGGCATTCGAACGAGGAAAAGTGGTGCTGACACTTCATTTTCGACAAGCACGTGCTCCCCACTTTGCATAATGAAAGTACCTTACGAGTGCGATGCACGCAGCTATGCCGACTATTATGCCCAACAGGCCGGGGGTGGCTTTCCGGTCTTTAGCGGTGCACGCATGCAACGAGGACATGGACTGGGGAATATACTCGGCAGCATCGTCAAAACGTTCCTGCCCTTGGTGACGCGTGGGGTGAAAGCAATCGGCAAACAAGCGGTACGCAGTGGACTGCAAGTGGCCGGTGATGTCTTCGGGGGTACGGCACCCAAAGAATCCTTGAAACGGCGGGCCAAAGAAGCGGGAGGCGTCTTGGTGGCCAAAGCACAACGCACCGTAGGGAATAAAAGAGCTGCCCCACCGAGACCACGCACCAGTCGACCACCGACCCAGCGACGACGCACATCGAAGAAGACAAAGGATATCTTTTCTTAAAACATGTCCTTGATCCACGCCGAGTCCTGCCCCTCCACCAACAGCGAATCTGATTTGTGGACCGTGCCGCCCACACAGACCAGTGTCGAACAAGGATTATGGGTGGAGCATCTCCCGCTCTCCAGCATCAACGAAACCGGGCCCATCGAGTTCACCATCAGTAATGCGGATACGGCCCATGTGGATTTAGCCCATACCTACTTGTATGTGAAAGCCAAGGTGGTCAATGGAGCTGGCACCAGAATCGCTGACCAAGCAACGGTGGGCCTGACGAATCTCTGGCTGCACTCGATGTTTCAGCAGGTGGATATTTTTCTCAGCGACAAACTCATCAGTGACTCCACCAACACGTACCCCTATCGAGCCTACATCGAGACACTGTTGTCGTATGGCCGAGAGGCTGAACAATCTCAGCTGACAACCGCTTTATTCTACAAGGACACGCCTGAGCACATGGACATGGTGGACAATGGGGGATATAACAAACGGAAGGCTTTCACTGCGAACAGTGCCTCGGTGGATATGATGGGTCGACTGCACGCAGACATGTTCATGCAAGACCGGTACCTCTTGAACAAGATCCCCATCAAAATCTGACTGATACGGGCGCCAACGACCTTCGCCTTGATGGCCACTAACGTAGAGGGGCATGCAGCGGACTATAAGATTGTCATCCAAGACGCAGTCCTGTATGTCCGAAAAGTGAAACCGAATCCAGCCGTTAAATTGGGACACATGAAAGCCTTGGAAACAAAACCAGCCCAGTACCCTATCCGACGTGTACAAACCAAAGTGTTCTCTGTGCCTGCTGGAAATATGGGCGCTAACAAAGAAAACCTGTTCCTGGGGGAACTACCCAAGCGATTGATCCTGGCCTGTGTGGAAAATACCAGTTTCAGCGGAGCCTACCCAGAGAATCTGTTTGACTTTCAACATTTCGGCATCAATTTTGTGGCCCTGCATGTGGATGGACAACAGGTGCCAGCCACGGCCTTAACACCGAACTTTGGGCGGAGGAATTTCATTCGAGCCTATCAGAGCCTGTTTACAGCCACCGGTCAAATCAACCAGGACGAAGGGAATATGATCAGTCGGAAGGACTACGCGAACGGATACACGTTGTTCTGTTTCGATCTGCCCCCCACCTTAGAGAACGACCATCAGCTGGCCCTGGCCAAGCAAGGCAACTTACGGTTGGAAATCCACTTTGCACGAGCCCTGGCGACCACCGTCAATGTGATCTGCTACGCCGAGTTTGACAACATCATTCAAGTGGACAAGGCGCGCAACGTCCTGTGTGACTTCTGCACCTAAAATGGATACAGACCAGATAACCACCGTGCTGAAGAATGACCCAGGGACACGTATGGTCTTTCAAGGGGTGTTCGCCCGAGATGTGTTTCCATTAGACCGCATGTATCCTGCTGCTTACGTTCTCAACACGGACCCGATGGATCGGCCCGGTGAACACTGGGTGGCCGTGTACTTGACAGAACAGCAGGGCGAATATTTTGACCCGTACGGCCTGCCACCCCTCCATCCCGATTTAACAGACTTCATGGATCAAGGCACAGAGACGTGGTGTTGGAACAGTCAAACGTTGCAAAGCCTGACCAGCAGCGTGTGCGGACAATATTGCTTGTTTTACCTGTACCATCGATGCCGGGGAAGACCCTTATCTACCATCGTACAGATGTTTGACGAGTACCCTAAGGCCGAGGACCGCGATGTACTCGTCTATGACTGGGCCGCCCATCATTTCAATGTACAAGCCCCGTTCTGGGCTTAAGTTAATTACAAGCCCCTTGTTCTGGGCTTAAGTTTACAAGCCCCCTTGTTCTGGGCTTCAATGTACAAGCCCCTTGTTCTGGGCTTCAATTAATTACAAGCCCCTTGTTCTGGGCTTCAGTTTTCACGTGGTTGTTCTCACGTTGTTGTTGTTCACTGAATAAAAAATGAGATCTCACCAAAACACCCTGTCTTGTGTGTTTTATTCATAATGCATCTGGAGATTCAGTCAAACTGAAATCAGTGGTGTAGGATGGGGCCAAAATGTAACCCATCAAGGTTAGAATGCAAGAGCACTATAGTAAAATAGAGAGCCAATGAAATCAGCCCACAGACCAAGTACGTGTTTTGGTCTAGGTTTGGAGCGGGTATTTCATTGAGGTGCGTGTATACGGTGAGTGAAGACTCGTCCAACACGTATAGATTATGTTTATGACTATAAGTTCTAGGTAACCCATCAAGGTTAGAATGCAAGAGCACTATAGTAAAAATAGAGAGCCAATGAAATCAGCCTACAGACCAAGTACGTATTTTTGGTCTAGGTTTGGAGCGGGCATTTCATTGAGGTACGTGTATACGGTGAGTGAAGAGACTCGTCCAACACGTATAGATTATTACTATAAGTTCTATGAGCATAATGCATGAAACTGGTTTTGAACACTGTATTAGCCAATCAGTGGCCTAGAATGGAGCCAAAGGTAACCCATCCATGTCCAGAAAACATTACCCGGGTGTACAAGAACCCAGATGTAGGCGCGGACGTCAGCGAAAGCACACCGTGAGTACCCCAATTCGATTGGCTGCTTGTTCGACCGCTGATTGGTTCTTTTTCTCGACCGCTGATTGGCTCTTTTTTCTCGACCGCTGATTGGTCCAAATGGACCTGCCCATCTTTCCCAGGTTCATTTACAATCCCCATTTTTGTGCTCAAGCTCTGACTATAGCGATGCCGCAACATTGTCTCATTGGACATTGGACCGTCTGACCTGGAGGTGACCCTTTGACCTTTTGACCCGCGTCCGCGCGGGCACTGCCGGGGATGACGCGCGCGCTGCGGCCGGAGAACACGCGCGCGCGCTGCGGGGCGCCGGGGCGGGGGGAACACCCCGGAGGGTTGAACATACGGACGTCTAAGAGGAAACATTAGGAACTCTTCTATGTTTGGAGGTAGTTTTAGTGAAAAACCCGGAAGTGACGTCACAACCCCCACGTGACCTGCGCAGCAGAATGGATACGACACCCTAGTGTAACTCCCTCACCTAGGCTTCACATGGATACCTCACTCGATCCCATCGACCCACTAGGGGCCCACCTACACCCCAACACGTCTATTTCTATACTACGGCCAGACTGCGCATGCGCAGAATGCCGCCAGTTCAACCCCACACCCAGCCCATCAGATGCCCCTTCACGAATGCTTCACTTTGATACCTCACTCGACCCCATTGGACCATTCGTGGCTCCCCTAGCTCCAACACGTCTAGCTGGACCATACAGGGTCCAGTTTTCGACACTAGGTGACCACATCCCGACAAAAATGGCCAGTTTTCGACACCGGATGTGCCGCCATCTTGAACATACGTGCCGCCATCTTGGATATGTCCCATAATGCACCGGGTCAAAATAATCGCTTCTGATTGGACGAGAGCTCCGTGGCGGATTTGAAATACTCGCTTCTGATTGGACGAGGGCTCCGCATTGCATCTGCGCATGCGCAGAATGGCTACCGCACACCCAACCCATCAGATGCCCCTTCACCTAGGCTTCACTTGGATACCTCACTCGACCCCATTGCACCATTAGGGACTCCCCTACATCCCAAAACGTCTATGCGCATGCGCAGAATGACGCTAGTTCAACCCCACTAGTCCAGTCAGATGCCCCTTCACCTAGGCTTCACTTTGATACCTCACTCGACCCCACTGGACCATTGTTGGCTTCGCTACATGCCAACACGGCTATTTCCATACCCTTGGGCCACCGCGCATGCGCAGAATGACGCTATTTCAAACCCACTAGTCCAGTCAGATGCCCCTTCACCTAGGCTTCACTTTGATACCTCACTCGACCCCATTGGACCATGAGTCACTCCCCTACATGCCAACACGGCTATGTTCATACCCTTGGGCCACCGCGCATGCGCAGAATGACGCTAGTTCAAACCCGCTAGTCCAGTCAGATGCCCCTTCACCTAGGCTTCACTTTGATACCTCACTCGACCCCATCGGACCAGTAGTAACTCACCTAGCTCCCAACACGGCTATTTCCATACCCTTGGGCCACCGCGCATGCGCAGAATGACGCTAGTTCAAACACACTAGTCCAGTCAGATGCCCCCTCACCTAGGCTTCACTTTGATACCTCACTCGACCCCACTGGACCAGTAGTCACTCCCCTAGCTCCAGCACGGCTATTTCCATACCCTTGGGCCACCGCGTATGCGCAGAATGACGCTAGTTCAACCCCACACCCAGCCCATCAGATGCCCCCTCACATAGGCTTCACATTGATACATCACTCGACCCCACTGGACCAGTAGTAACTCCCCTAGCTCCAAAACGGCTATTTCCATATCCTTGGGCCACACGAGTTGTCTCCCTTGCGTCAATGTGTGCAGATGGCGCTACGGTCGATGCCGTGATGTGGAAAGGGCGTCCCCACACCATCCTGGAGCCGCCATTTTGTTTGTTGATTTTCTGCGGAGATACACGGGACAATAAACGCTCGACCCTAGGGTGGTACATATGCTAGACTGATCCTATTAACATGGTACAACACCTATAGATTATGTTTATTATTATTATATGGCTTAGAGGTTTTTTTTAGGGTAATGTGAGGGTTTTTTCTCCCCGTGACCTCCCCACCGCCTCGTTTGCTCCCTTGCGCCGCCATTTTAAACCCACCACCACCACCACCACCCACAACCCGCCATTTTAAACCCACCACCACCACCACCACGCACAAGCCGGCATTTTAAACCCACCACCACCACCAGTTCCCACAAGCCGCCATTTTAAACCCACCACCACCACCACCACCGACAACCCGCCATTTTAAACCCACACCCAGCCCATTAGATGCCCCTTCACATAAGCTTCACTTTGATACCTCACTCGACCCCATCGGACCATTTTATCTAGGGACTACTTTTTCTCCGCGGAAGCAGACCGAATCACCGCCAGACATGACCGCATCACTGCGGAGGAATACATCTTTGACCTGGGTCACGTGATATGCAAATTTGGAACTCTCCTGTGCTGGAGGTAGCTTTTTGGTCAGAGGTCAAAATACTCGCTTCTCATTGGCTGTGTGACCTCCACGTGACCTCCACAAAATATGCAAATTTCTGAGGTCAATTAGGCTCAGATTGGGTAGACACTACTACTTGGCTCCATCCAACCTCCCTACAGGGTTGTCTCCCATTATGCCAGACAGGACACCCCTGCCAGAATGCAATTATTCATATAGCCCAGAACCAAATCCTCATCTCACAAACGTATATTTAGCAGGCCTAGTAGTATCTTTAGCAAACATATACACGATATATAACAATGGTATTTGATTTAATCTGCTCTAGATGTGTGTGACCGTTTGATTTCGATTAAAACGATGTTAATTTTTTTGTCAAAAATAAATTCCGTTGGCTCTTAAAAAGGTGAACTGTTTTTCGATAACTAATTATGGGCTCGATTAGGCTTACTGCTTTTTGTAAAATATACTTGGCTAGCATGCGGTGATTTAGGCCCAACATTGCTGCCTGATTCAGGAAAAATTAGCAAAACACTTCAGGAAATCTGGGCAGTTTCAGGCCGCTCCCATCGCAGTCATATACAGCGCACTAATATGAGAGTGCAAAAAGACGTTTTCGTGCTCAAGAGGGATGACGTAACCCCCTTCTTTGACCCCCTCCTCCCCCCCACCGCACACTTCCAACTGCGAATTATCCAGTGAAAGACCCTGAGGCGCCCCATCACAAAGGAGAGAAAACTTCATTCCCCTGTTAACAAATACCGTCGATTTTTTTCTCCAAATATTTCATGGCGTTTGTAATATCAAGTTTTATAAGAACGAAAACAACAACCATGCATCATGAAGGCGAAAAATGAATAATCCAATTTTCACAGCTAAATTCTCCTGCTGTAGAGTAGATTGACATTCCACAGTCGTAATTCTCGTCCTGGTGTCGAGACAAATACTTCATAACAAATCATTGCATTGACTTTTTTAAATATGACAGAAATGTGACATATATGCTATATAGACAGTTGGCATAGAGTCAAATACATCGTGACTAGCGTCAGTCTACTAAGGGTATTTATTATATTTGATGAAATGCGAAATGCGAAATTTCCATAGCTCGACAAGAGCGGCTCGACGGACCCTTTGACGATTGTTATACACTCTCAGAAATATTCAGGTAAAAGTCCTGAACTGATCAGGTTGTATATCCACAACTCAAATTCAGGGATTTTAGCTGAAATTCAGGGCTGATTACCTGAATATCAGGAAAAAGATCCTTGAATGAGAGGATTTTCCGTGAAATTCATGCAAATTTATCACCCTGATTAGTAAGTTCCCGACCCTATTCAGGTACATAAAATCTCCTAAAATTCAGGTAATTTAGCTTTAATTCATGGTTGATATACTTGAATTTCAGGAAATTATCCCTGGATTTCAGGTAAAATCCCTGAAATTGAGTTGTGGATGTGCAAACGGATCTATTCAGGGTTATTCCCTGAATATTTCTGAGAGTGTAAAGGCCTCATCCTGGGCTGTGATGGGACAGGCCCATTTCTCTTATATTTATACCACCAATCACAGCCAGAGTTTCTGGGTTGGCGGACATTGCCTTATATGATCAATAAATTAAATACATAACAGTTCATAACGCGGTCATGTGGAACGTGCCAAATCAGTCATTTACTGCTGTGAATATCCAGGTAAAACAGGGGTGAACTGTTTATTTGGGCCACGATCCACTGAGACCGACATGTAAACGGTCATTCATAGTTGCGCCCCCCTGGAGACTGATAAAGGAACTGAAGGCTCCATCTTGCAGCCCATTACATACTCCCTCAATATACCTATTTACAAGTTCGAAGTGTTTATATTATTGGCTCCGGCAAGCTAGACCGCTATTGAGATAGGTCAGACCGCTATTCAGACCGATCTGTAAAGGGCCATTCATCGTAGCGCCCCCTGGCACCCGCTAAAAGAACTGAAGACTCCATAATGTATGTCATGACATACTCTCTCAATATACCTATTTAAAAGTTCGAAGTGTTTAAAGTATTCGCTCTGGCAAGCTAGGCCGCTATTCAGATAGGCCAGACCGCTATTCGGCTAGCCAAGGATTCATAACAACGCCCTTAGCAGCGCCTCCTGGTGTCCGATTTGGGATATGAATATTCAAACATATCTATCATACATCATCACTTTCTAAGTTCAATACTCATAATAACAAATTTACAGATGTTTTTCTCCATATCTGAAGAAATAATGACTGGTCCCCTCGAATAACGAACTGCGAACTGCGAACCGCGGTCTAATTTTATGAACGTCTCGGGAATCAACTCTCTCCTACCAGTGCGCATGACCAATCTCATGTCTCATTTGCGAAAGGGACGTGATGGAGAGTCAAAGTTGAAAAGTACGAAAATCGACTTCCTATAGGGATTTCCTCTATTTTGTAGGTGTCACTCAGACTATAGTCAACTATAGTCTTATAATGGGTTCCAGTACTAAAAGTAAGTGGATTGTTGGAGAATCGTTCCGATGCCGATGATTGTCCATGTATCTGAGGTCAAATGTTCAGGAACCCGTCCTTAAAAGTTTGCCCATATTCCTCGGTATAATCTGTAAAAGAAAAAGGGTGGATTTAACCATTTTGAAAATATAAAAAAATGGCAGGGATTTTAGCACACATTCGCCTAGCACTAACAATCATTTTGCCCGAAATACCAATCGTCTTCACAGTACTAGCCATCATCTCCAGCCATGATCCGTCTGACAAAGCCGAACCATGGCAGAATATGGGGTTGGCATAGCTATAAGACCAGTCGTAATTGAGGAGAAAATCACATTCGCGACCGCATGGCCTATCTGAATATACTCATATTTGGCAATGTGTCTTGTATTTCTTCCCCTTTGAACTCAGTTGTATGTAACCGTGATTGATTTGACTAGACGCTCACGTGTCATTTCCTTATCGCACATTTTGCCTGAACTAGTACTCGCACTACCAGGATTAGCACACATTCTTCCAGCACTAAGACTCATTTTGCCTAAAATAACACTCGTCCTACCGGGATTAGCACACATTCTCCGAGCACTAGGACTCATTTTGCCTGACCTAACACTCGTCATACCAGGATTAGCACACATTCTCCGAGCACTAAGACTCATTTTGCCTGAACTAACACTCGTCCTACCGGGATTAACACACATTCTCCGAGCATAAAGACTCATTTTGCCTGAACTAACACTCGTCCTACCGGGATTAGCACACATTCTCCGAGCATAAAGACTCATTTTGCCTGAACTAACACTCCTCCTACCAGGATTAGCACACATTCTCCCAGCACTAAGACTCATTTTGCCTGAACTAACACTCGTCCTACCGGGATTAACACACATTCTCTCAGCTCTAAGACTCATTTTACCTGAACTAACACTCGTCCTACCAGGATTAGTACACATTCTCCCAGCACTAAGACTCATTTTGCCTAAACTAACACTCGTCCTACCGGGATTAACACGCATTCTCCGAGCTCTAAGGCTCATTTTACCTGAACTAACACTCGTCCTTCCAGGATTAGCACACATTCTCCCAGAACTATAGACTCATTTTGCCTGAAATAATACTCCTCATTCCAACACTAGCACACATACACACACTCCCGGAACTAACACCCATTTTGCCTGAACTTACACTCTCGTGCACTGTGCCAATATTTTCAGTGTATCCTACATTTAATATAAGGCTTATAATATAATACTCACCCCCTTTCGTCCATATGGTACCTAGGTAGACGACCATGCCTGAATACGGGAGAGAGCAAACAATAAGGGCATTTAGAACTGAGTGACTCTTAAACACTTAACTTTAAGCCATACTCATAGCTCTTTGAAGAGTTTTAGACTACTAGAGCATGGTCATAAGAATGGACCGTTCGTTACAAATTTGTGGAGGCAACTTGATTTTTATCCCAAAAGTACACCATGCCTATTCCCTTTTCGCATGCAAAGTTTCCATGTTTTCTCTAATCAGAAAATTCATAAAACGGAACTGTTCATGCATTTAACATGAAAAGGGGAGACAACTCCTTGTAATGACGACAGACTTTAGCTTGCCACGAGTCAGGGTACCATTAGGGAACGTACCATATTTTGAAATGACACTTATCGAATGGCAATTTAGCATGGGAGAGGCAGGCGTGCGACATCCTGTTTGTCAGGAACTAGTGGAACAATGGAATTGAGAGACCCGGTTAAAAATAATAATAAAGGCCTGAAATAATAAAGGCCTGAATACTACTGTGTTTATCATGGATTTCTCTCCCCCTTTTTAAGGTTAAATGAATGAACTTCATCTGTTTTGTGAGTTTTCTAATTAATGTCCAAGTAAATACGTGGGAAATTTTGCATTTGAAGAGAGAATACCTATGGAGTACTTTTGGGATCAAAATCAAGTTGCCTCAAAACCTTCATCTAAGCCTCGTACACATGACCCAGTTTTCCTTGTCCAGTTTTGTATCATTTTGAACGACCTCAATTTTCAACAAATTATACGGTTGTTCATTTTTTTAGGGCGTGTGCACGAATAACCAGTTTTACTTGCTAGACGCACTCAGCCATATCCGTAAATAATCATGTCGCAGCCTTCACAACCAGGAACTACTTTACATATAGCTTGTTACAATGAAGATCTCGGCGCATCATCTGCTAGAATTTCTAATAAATCATAGTATTGGATCTGTTTCTTGTGCTTTTTGTTTGATTCGCATTTGATATTCCAACATCTTCTCTAGGCAAGACCAATCCTTACACTAGGGATCCATTTTGGCAGGATACGCCTTGTCTCGAGAATATGATATTTCAAAGGCTCCCCGACGTTGCAGTCCATCTAGCATTATCGATACCTAACCCTAACCCTAGACTGTGGTACTCTCTGTTAAATCAAGATATTAACAGACAGTGATAGTGTACTGTTCCAGCTGTCTCCCTTTCAGTGATTGGTCATTCGACCCCGCCATTTTAAACTAAGACGAGCATTCTCATTGGATCACTATTTATAGGAGCCACCCCAATCTTCATACACAACCACGTGACTGTAAAAGACGAACAATTATTTCTGGCAGTGATGTAGATGTTATTTGTTTAGCCGGGTGAAACTGTACCGTTTTTATTTTGTAATACAGACAGATCAGTTTACGTCGAACATTGTGTAAAATTGCCAGGAAAACTTGACCGTGTGTACCAGCCTTTTGAGACATAATTCAGGACTTCAGGTCAATGGCCTATATAATAACGATGACTCGTCAGAACACAATAGGCCAATGTGGATCAGTCCCGTGTTAATTATTACCTGTACCGGTATAAATGTCGTGTATCGCATATTCTTCACTTGCCAGAACATGTCTAATGTTGTCCCCTCGCGGACCTGCTCTTAGGCGCAACCAGCTGAAACTCCACCCCTACTGAGGTATGGTGGCACGATATGTGTATGTGAGATTTCAGAAGACTTATTTTGATATATTTTCTGGGAAAAATAATTCTCCAACCTCTGACCGCAGATATATTAGCTCTAGCACAGTTTCGTGGAAATCTGCGACAATTTTCCACAGCCAAAAATAAAGTTTACGATCACATTAACTCGGTCAGTCATTGTATCAAAATATTCTAATGTGTTGGCCTCAGCACGAGGTTTTTCGAATATTAGGTTCCATTTATGTTGAGACTGATAACATACTACCGTGTAAATTCATACGCGATCTATATTTATCGCAGACACAAAATTAAATCAAGAATATAACCTCGTTACCAGTGGAATCAGTGCAGGTTACTGATTAAATATTCTTTTCGCAGATATGATCTTGATGAAGTATGAGAGATACAATTTAGCGGCTCTACGCTCTAAGTTGGAGAAATTTTCCTTCCCCCACTTGCACAAAATTCAAGTCAATCGTTTAAGCCCAACGCACACAGCGAAACATTTTGTTGTATCGGAACAAATATCCTGTTCTGAGCCGTTTTTGCCTGCTGTGGGCGGGACCAAAAAACAGAAAACATCTGCTCGGAATAAATGTTTGTGAGATCAAGCTTTTTTGATATTACGAACATGATTGCCCTGGAACAAAGTTTTTGTCATCTGTGTGTGGGGACTGCGAATACTTCTCGGAACAATTTACAGCTATCAACCAATCAACTGGCGAGCCGTGTCCATATGACGAAGGACTGAACCCGAGGCTACGTTTACTTGTGGCGCTGGCGGTTGTTTCGAGATGAAATGTTAGCTGTGTACAGGGACCAGGAACAAAAACGGAGAAAAGAAACAACGCTTTTGTTCTAATCCAACAAAATGTTCGCTGTGTGCTTTGGGCCTTAACAAAGAGAGATCTGCTGATAGCAGGGGCATGTTCACTGTGACGCGGATTCCATACCGGTTCATTCATTCACACTCTTTTGTATCTCTTTGGGCTAGGACTTATATATAATCAATGTTATATGAACTATTTCGACCTGGATTTGCCAAAATTGGCATAAATGTAAGCATAATTTTCATTTTTGTTTTGGAATAGTGATATAATTTGATCCGTAGTTATCATATTTACACGAGTGATCACAAATCCCGCCCATGTTAAAGAGATAGGGACGAGAGTCAATGAACGAACCGCGATGTGAACGCTCCCGCCGGAGCTATGGGCACAGATCTTCGCACAGCTCTTCGCACAGGACAACTTGAACTTTGTACTATAGTCTGTCTATTTTAATTAGTCGTCTACTTTGGAGCTTGAATCAGTAGCTCAATCTGTGTAAATTTTCTTTATTGCAGAGTGTAGAACAAAATGAACTCTACAAAATAACTACCATTTCTTCGTGATATCGATAAAAAATCACGCTTGAAATAACTTTGTAATTCTCTCCATATAAAACTACAGTACAGTTGTTTCATGTACCGAGCTTCAATTACATAGGGAGGCGTCATATTGTATTCGTGTTAACTAGTACAAAGGTCAACAATCCCGTGAACGGTGTATCACTCGGCAATTTCATTGGGCATGGGATATAAGCGACAATCCCACAGACCGCTTTATATGGTATCAATGACCTTGATGCTATTATGACGTCTCCCGATGTAATTGAGGCCGTGTATATGAAACAAGTGTACTGTAGTTTTATATGGAGAGAATTAAAAAGTTATTTCAAGCGTGATATATTATCGATATCACGAAGAAATGATAGTTATTTTGTAGAGTTAATTTTGTTCTACACTCTGCAATAAAGAAAATTTATACAGAGTGAACTATTGATTTTTGACAAGCTCCAAGGTAGACGACTAATTAAAATGGACAGAATTTAGTCACAGATTGCGTGCATTATATGAAGTCTGGAAATCGATCATACAGATACGCTACTACCTATTAGCGCCGCTCTAGCTATACCAGATGTAGTCTCGAGGGAATAACATGGATGTGTTTTGAGCATCTTGGCTTGCTAAGGGCATTTCACGTTTCACTTAACACTACCCTTGGCTCAATGACTTCGTTCTCGGTGTATTTCACCCGATGTCAGCTTCCCCAAGCATCAAGTCGCATGTCCGCTCCATTTAAACGAGCCAATGAAATTGTCCGTATTCAAATACTTTGACCTGGAAATCTCAGACAGGAGACATGTCAATTTCCCTTAAGCGCTCGACATGCTCGAGGCGCAAGACTGTGGGAGACCAAACCGAAGTTGTGTGAATTGGCTATTTTATTTCTCACTCTAATGGAGCATGCTTCTTTGTTTTCCTTTAAAAAAAATCATATTACAAGCGGCCTAACATATTTGTAAAAAATAAAATTGGCGACAGTTCACAGGAAAATGATATGCTTTTTATTTTGTGATGGGGGCATTCCGAGGCCCACCAAGGGATCGGTTCAATCGATCGCTTTCTGGAGGTGTGTCTTCGTTTTATGAATGTGATTGCGCCGATGTCGGAGCTAACGGGACCAATCGGATGTGACCATTTGGGAAACGCCCTATACACTCAGATATCACCCGTTACCGCATGGCTACGAGCAGAAGTTTCTACGTATGATCGTGTCATGCGTTCGGATGATGGTTTTGAGTTGCTGCTGTAACCTCACCTGCTATAGTCAAAGTTGTCGTGCCATTTCATGTTCTTTGGATCCCATTGTATGGAACTATAGGGTGGTAATAAAGGTGGTCTGAAGTATAAGAAAAGTGTTCAGTTGGCACATTTAGTCAATTCACCATAAAAACATGATTGTACGGTTTTGTGTGGATGAGCAACATGAACCCAGGATGAGTATGCATGCCATGAGCCCAGAACAAGTGTGCGCGCGCCGTGAGCCCGAGACGTGTCTGCGTGCCATGAGCCCGGGGCGGGTCTGCGGGCCATAAGCCCGGGACGAGTCTGGGGGCCATAAACCCAGGACGAGCTGCAGGCCACGATCTCAGGACGAGCATGCAGGGCATGAGCCCAGGACGAGTCTGCGGGCCATGAGCCCAGGACAAGTCTGCACGCGCCATGAGCCCAGGATGAGTCTGCGCAACATGAGCCCGGACGAGTGTTCATGCCAGGAGACCAGGACGAATCTGCGCATCATGAGCCCAGGACGAGTCTACACGCCAGGAAATCAGGACGAGTCTGTGAACCATTAGCCCAGGACGCGTCTAAACGCCATGAGCCCAGAACGAGTCTGCGCACCATGAGCCCAGGACGCGGCTAAACGCCATGAGCCCAGAAAGAGTCAACGCGTCATGCGCACATGACGAGTCTGCGGGCCATGAGCCCTGGACGATTCTGAGCGCCATGAGCCCTGGACGAGTCTGCGGGCCTATAGCCCAGGACGAGTCTGCACGCCAGGACACCAGGACGAGTCTGCGTGTCACGAGACCCGAACGAGTCTGGGTGCCATGAGCCCAGGATGAGTCTACACGCCAGGGGTCCAGGACGAGTCTGTGCGCGCTCCATAAGCCCAGGACGAGTCTGCCTGCCATGAGCCCAGGACGAGTCTGCGGGCCATGATCCTGGGACGAGTCCGCGCGCCATGATCCCAGAACGAGTCTCAATGTCATGCGCCCATGAGGAGTCCATACATACTGAACAATTTGATAACACAGATATACACAGACAGAAAAGAAGAATACATATAAATTTTTGAAAAAATTATGGTTAAGTTACGTGGAATTTCATAGACATATCTATACAGTACTCTGTTAATCAAGCTACATTGTTGGTGCGACACCTGTTATCTGCAAATTTGTAATCAAAACGTAGTTCCCGCCAAACAACTGCCCAATATTAAAACACAACGATGTAATAATAAACAAAGTATTCGACACCTGATTTATAGTAGGCAAAACCATATACTTGCAAGTGTATAAAACATCAGGTATTGGTTGTGTAAAGCTATGATAATAACGTCATATAGCTATACCCTTTTGAAAAACCCCCCCCCCCTCCCCCCCAAAAAAATCAAGAAAACTTTTCCCAAAACTTACCTTGAAGGTGGTGGCCATTGTTGTATTATGTCCCCGTCAATCGACAAATCCTGATCGGAAACCGAAACACTTCGGGCATCTCCGGCATATGGCGGAAGTGCAAACCGATTGGTTGTGGAGTAGTATGCTGGCGAATACTGGTCCTCGAAGGAATGTCTCCAAATTCGGGAGCTATACATCGGATTGATCTCAGTCTTATAATAATTGGATCTCGTATCGTCAGCGGGATTGGTAAGAGTGTTAATAGTGTAGAAATCCGTCAACGAGAGGTCGCGGGACCTGTGCAAAACAACGAAAAGACAGAACTCGGTTGAAAACAATATCCATAGCAAGCGTCAGTTCCAACATTTAACATTCAGCCGTCGGCCATAAAAGGATTTGCGCGTCAAAAATCGAAAGACCTATTACAGTCAGTAATGACAGTTAGCACAAATTCCAAATGTGTATGCAATACAAATAATATAAGCAGCAATGTGATTTCCAACAAGGGAGAAGCGGTCAACAGCTTTCAATGATGCCAGCATATCATGACGATGTTCTTCACATGAAAACGCGCGGTTGTTCACAGATTTATATCATTCCAATTATTTCAAAGCGTAATAAAATGCGCATGCGTGATACATATTGTGCGATGGAGATTCAGCTTTTATCAAGGTCGACAAGTTTCTTCTCCAGTGACACTAAAATATAACCTGGGTCTTGAAGCAAAGTTGCCCCGTCGTTGGCCATTAACCATCCCGTAGTCAGCGCACCGGAAATGACGTCAGTGACACTCACCCGTTCCATTTCCTGGTGTTGCGGATTTTTCGGTGATAAACAATACTGAGAGTGAGGATGATGAGAAGAACGAGACCTGCGAACCCACAAACCACGCCTATAATGATCTTTGTCTCTAGGGTGAGGGTCTCGTCGGGTGGGGTGATCTTGACAGGTTCTGCAAAAAAAAAAAAATGAAATTAACGTGGCTCGAAATGTTCTGCCCAGAGACGGCAATTGATGTGATACGCCCATACTCATGGCAAATAACTGGCTGATGCAGCAACAACAACATTTTCTCACTTAGACGGCAGATTTTAAATTCGAAAACGGGACCGGGCTACGTCATGGGTCAACTGAGACCGTCATCTGGTTATGTATGAAGATTGGGATGGCTCCTATAAATAGTGATCCAATGAGAATGCCCGTAATAATTTAAATTGGCGTGGGTCGAATGACCAATCGGTGGAGCGGAGACAGCTGGAACAGCACGCTGGCACTGTCTGTAAATATCTTGATTTAACAGAGAGTTTTACAGTCTAGGTGTCTAGTGTCATCTTTTCCCTGACATAAAAGCCGAATACACGTATGATACTAGTTATTGGTTATTCTATTTTCAGAGCGAGGATAGACCCTGGGATAGCATATTGTACATATTGAGACTGAAGTAGTCCGGCTAGTTTGTGTGCGCACTTGCGTGGAGGAAAAACTCACATCCTGGCACCAGGGAGCGTATCTGCCACCCGAACAGATCCCTGGCTGAACGGGTTGCTGGGGAGGGACACATTTTGCTGGAACTACGTGACATAGTGGCAGACGGACAAGTTACTTTTCATAAATTTCTACGATAAATACGTGGCAAGAGAATAATTAATTTCTCGCTTCTGATAGACGAGAGACCAATATTCCGTTGTTGACTGTCCAAAAATATCCAAATTATTTCATAATCACACGAGATTTTGTTGGACTACTTTGTGACTTCTCACGAAAAAAAACAGTCGCCAAATATTAAAAATACGGATAAGTTGTGAGTATTATAGAGAGCGGGTCCCTGACTCGACGTCGGTAAATATACGGAAAGGGTCGAACGGAAGAGTATTGGAAAACTCACAATCGGTGAGCGCCCGTTCACAGGCCCAGTAAGATCACAGGTACAACTCAGATTTTCGGACAGTAATCCCTCCTGAGCGAACACCGCCGAAAGTGACATTATAGCATATTCATGGAGGTATTACTCGATATTCCAGTTACTCTTCGCTTCTGTGTTGACTGTAGCGATAAACAACTGCTCTAGAGTTCATTTTTCATTTAATATAAGTGCATGTAAACATACAAAAAGTAGTTCGCCCATGTGTTAAACAGGTTAATCTTACCTGGCTTATTGGGGGCACTTTTTGCACGTATCTTCGAAACGACAAACATTTGAGAGCTGATACTCCGTGACTTTGTAGTTTATCATATTGTTATCATTTTGAACCTATTTGCGTAAAACTCCAAGCAGAGCATCATGGGTAAATTCAAAATGACGACCATGTAAAATGATGTTTTCGTCATTTTTCTTCAAAATTACTGCTTTTCGGTGAGGAAAAGAGGGCAAAAACTATTTTATTTTTATTTCACAAAAGATTATTATTTACTCATTTATCATGCAGTTTTTGCGAAGAAAAAACAGAAATAAAAAAAACTCGAGAAATTTGCCCCAAAAATGCCTTTGTTTGAAAATGACATCACTGTGACGTCATCATGGCCGCCATCTTGGATTTTTTACCTTTTCTAGAAGAGCTTGACCCAAAGATATAGCGTGGTAAGTTTCACCTCTCTAGCCTTAGGAATAGCGAAATATATAGGGTTGGGGGAGCAGGCTGCACCGCAGGCTGTGGTACACCCCAAATCGCCGAGGCCAGATAGGGTTAATGAGCCTTATGTACACTTACCCTTACAGACAGGTGTGGTGCTGTTCCACTGGTCGTTCTGTAGACACAGGAGATTAGACGGTTCTGAAATAGTCCAGGTACTGGTCAGGCAGCCCAGCGCCACAATGGCACCAACGCTTGTGTTACACGTGCTAAATATAAGATGGTCGATATTCCTTGAGGAGATAAACACTGGACTTGTGGTGGTACATGACTGATTACTGGGTCCGGTTAACGGCGGGCAACCTTGAGTTAAAAAAATATAAAAAACAAGAGTGAAGATGAGCTATAATCCGCCTTTTGCACCTTAATCTTTGGACAAGAAAGGACCGCTAATCTTACATTTATGATAATTTTGGCAACTTCAGGTTGAAAATAGTCCAGTTATCATCGATTAAAAATATTCTCTGGGTTAAAGAGACAGCAAAGCGCTTCCATTAAAGAACCGGGGCTCATGTGGCCGTCTCAT
Organism: Hanleya hanleyi; assembly: GCA_036873755.1. Taxonomy (NCBI): domain Eukaryota; kingdom Metazoa; phylum Mollusca; class Polyplacophora; order Lepidopleurida; family Hanleyidae; genus Hanleya; species Hanleya hanleyi. Next base: position 101,279 of record JAVTVY010039172.1, on the reverse strand, counting down.
GGAGCAAACGCTCCAACATAGGGTAAACCTGGTAAATGCAAGAAACCAAGAAAAACGAACCTGTAATGCCCAACGTCGTACGGTTTGAATTTCCCACCTAAACAATAAATCTACATATATTTGTCGAATGACATGTACAGAGGGCGGGCCTCGGGGACTAACAGTCCACCAGCAGAATTTCACCATGCAGCAGACACGTTAGTGTCGTGGAGCGCAGACAGTTCCCCACATGAACAGTTCCCCACAGGACGGTTCCCCATATTGACAGTTCCCCACCCAGGACAGTTCCCCACACAGACAATTCCCCACATGAGGCAATTCCCCACATTGACAGTTCCCCACATTGACATTTTCCCACCTACATTTTTACATATAAAATTAGTTTCTAGCAGTAAGTCAACAATTTATTACAAACAAATGCATTTTACATAAGCATATTTAGAACTTTTGCTCCACAGGGACATTTTTCCCACATACATTTTTACAAAATATAATGTCTTACACGTATATGTAGCGCTGTTTTCAGACTGTAAACTAACTATAAGTATATAGTGCCAGATACAGATAATAAAGTGACATGAATATTATTCATATTATTTATTATATTCCCTGACTTCTTCACTTTCTTCACTTTACTTCACTTTCTTCACTTTACTTTCTTCACTTTACTTCACTTTCTACAGCTTCACATTAAAAATGTATGTTGGAAAATATCCATGTGGGAACTTTCAATGTGGGGAATTGCCACATGTGGGGAATTGTCTGTGTTGGGAACTGTCCTGTGTGGGGAATTGTCAATGTGAGGAACCGTCTTGTGGGGAACTGTCAGTGTGGGAAACTGTCTATGTGGGGAACTGTCATGGAACTCTCGTGTATAGGCCTATAGTTCAAGCTTCCTTATACCCTTCAGCCACACCATGGATAATATCTGACAGAAAATCTCTCAGAAATTATATCCATCGTATGGTTGAAAGGTTATAGGAAGCTCGGACTAACAAAAACAACGACAACACCCCCCACCTCTTCCCCGGAAAATAAAAAAGAAAAACCACAAAAAACCTAATAATTACTAGAAATAAGTTAACAAATCCAGCTCATTCCGTGTCGGTCATCTTCGTACACCAAGTCAAATTCCACCCATATATATATAGGCGCCTAACACTTCGAAGCAATTGCATAGAATCGGACGTGGTATACGAAGATTACGAGGTTCTGCACGGAAAAACTTGTGACGATACACGTGTATCAACTCGGGGCTTCGGCAAATGTTTCCACATCGGCATCAATACTCAGCTTAATGCCGTTTACTTTAATAGAATTTCACGTGAAGCTAAAGTTGTGCTCATAATATGGCAGGCCAAGTGTTGCAATATTCAAAAATATGTTTTCATTCAGTCCAACATGTATTCATCAAATTTTGATTAAATTTATATTCAATAATTACAAATATATGCAAAAATTTCATACATGTCCTGTTGGAATCTATATTTATATGTAATAACTTAAAATTTGTGCATTGGAAACCGTTTTTGTTCAGTTACATTTTTTTATTTGATTCTATGATTTTTGTTATGCGATGTTTTTTATTTGTATTCGAAGCAGATGTAACAAATATGTGCAATAATTGCATTGTGGGTAATATCTAACCTCGCCTATTTGGATATGTAACGAGGCTTTTCTTTGGCTATTGAGAAATCGACGGAGAAGATGGCGGTATCTTTGAGATACATGTATCTGTCGGTCATCCACAGGGGCAAATCACAAAAATTTCACAAACAGACCTTCTGTCACAATTCTCTGGAGCCATCGGGCTCAAATATTCGCCTTCCAATGAGAGAGAGAGAGACTGGTTTGCAGTACCAGTTAGCAACGGCTAATTTGATATCCCATATATAAAAACAAGCGTTCTGAGAACCCCAACATCTCGCCTTGCGGGGTCATCAGCCGAAGCTGCAGCAGTATTGAAAGCATACATGTAGCTCAAACAATAACGTCTGGAATAGGTGATGTGGTACAGACAATAATGTCTGGAATAGATTATCTGGTACAGACAATAACATCAGTCCCATGTGAGATTAACGGCATATAAGTTAATCCCATGTAGGATGGATAGGTCAGTACCGTGGGATTACTGCTGCATAGAGCAGTCCAGTGTGAGATTACTGCTGGATAGGTCAGTCCCATGTGGGATTACTGCTGGATAGGCCACTCCTGTGTAGGATTACTGCTGGATGGACCAGTCCCGTGTATTATTACTGATGGATAGGCCAGTCCCCTGTGGGATTACTGCTAGATATTCCAGTCCCAAGTGGGATTACTGCTGGATAGGCCGGTCCTGTCTGGGATTACTGCTGGATAGATGAGTCTCGTATGGGATTAATGCTGGATAGGACAGTCCCGTGTGGGATTACTGCTGCATAGGCAGTCCAGTGTGGGATTACTGCTGCATACGGCAATCCTGTGTGGGATTACGGCTGGGGAGGCCAGTCCCATGTGGGATTACTGTGGGATTACTGCTGGATAGGCTAAACCTGTGTGGGATTACAGCGGGATAGGTCAGTCCCATGTAGGATTATGGCTGGATAGGTCAGTGCCATGTGGGATTACTGCTGCATATTGCAGTCCAGTGTCATATTACTTCTGGATAGGTCAGTCCCGTGTGAGATTACTGCTGCATAGGCCAGTCCCGTGTGGGATTACTGCTGGATAGGCCAGTCCCATGTGGGATTACTGCTGGATAGGCCAGTCCGGTCTGGGATTACTGCTGGATAGGTCAGTCCCGTGTGACATTACTGCTGGATAGGCCAGTGCCATTTGGGATTACTGCTGAATAGGTCAGTCCTGTGGGATTACGTGGACAGCTCTGACTCTAGGAAAAATATGAAGATAAATCCACCAAGTTTTATAATCATCCCACGAAAATTTTGCCCAACAAAAACCTTATTTCAATCGAAACGTACTAAGTCTAAACTGCAATAATTAGGACAAAAATTCATATTTAATGTCATATTTCTTAAATAGCACATGCACATCCTCAAATCACATTGAACTTGGGTAGCAAGTGTCAAACTCATCCAATGAAAGCTGACAGCTTCAGAAAACTTTCCATGTACAGGTGTACATGTATATACATGTACATTATCATTGGCAAATTACTTAGACAAAACCCTCAAAATTTGAACAAAAATTAATATTTCATTTCCTAAATGGCACAGGTACATTCTCTAATCATAAGATGTGTACCAAGTTTCATAATCATTCAATGACAGCTGACAACTGCAGCAAACTGTGATGTACAGATGTACATGTGCACTTCAGCTAAACGCATAACTCTATCATTTGCCATAATTTGGAGAAAAATTAGTATTTCATCTCAAAAATAGCACAGGTACATCCTCTAATCAGATGTGAAAGATAAGAAAGATGTGTACCAAGTTTCGTAATCATCCAATGAGATCTGACAACTGCAGCAAACTTACCATGCACACGCATACATGTAGAGGCCTACATGTACAATTCACCTAAACAGAAAACTCTATCATTTGCCATAATTTGGTCAAAAATTAATATTTCATCTAGAAAATAGCACAGGTACATCCTCTAATCATGAGAAACATGTGTACCAAGCTTCATAATCATCCAATGACAGTTGATAACTGCAACAAACTTTCTAAGTACAGATGCACATGTGCACTTCAGTTAAACGCAAAACTCTATCATAGGGATTTTAACATTGGAGCACCCCACGGGTAGTACCCCAGGTGGAGTACCCCCCCCCATATTTTTTTCTTCTTTTTTTTCTAAATTTTCTTGATTTTTTTTAATTTGCTAAGCCAAAAACCTTATCATTTTCATGCCGGGGACACCGACACCGACGACGACATCCTCTTCCCCCCTCACAATATCTCCCCTTTACTTCGTAAGGCGAGATAATAAACCTGAAAGTACCAAATATGAGTCGCACTCGCAGTTGCAGCTAGCCACAGGCAGTCTCTCTCTCTCTCTGAATGACCCCAGATGACCCCAGGGAATTATCACTTTAGGTTCTCTTTGGTCAGCTTCCCTAGATTCAAGGCGATTGTTTGTGATTTGACACTAAGAATGGAGACAAACATTATCAAAGACGACCTCGACATGTGGATGGATGAAAACCGACTGTCAAAGATGCCACCATTTCTGCCGTCGATTTCCCAATAGCCAATGAAAAGTCTCGTTACATACCCAAATAGGCGAGGTTAGGTATTACCCACAATGCAATTATTGCACATATATTTTACATCTGCTTCAAATACAAGTTTGAAAAACATCGCATACAAAAAATTATCGAGTCAAATAAAAAAAATATATATAACTGAACGAAAAAGGTTTCCAATATACAAATTTTAACTTATTGCATATAAATATAGATTCCAATAGGACATGTATGAAATCTTCGCATATATTTGTATTTATTGAATATAAATGTTATCAGAATTGAATGACAATACGTAGGATTGAATGAAAAAATTAGTATTGAATATTGCAACACTTGGCCTGCCATACTCATAGTTTTCCAAATATGTTAATTCCCATGCTCAGTAGGCCTACTATGTGGCATGAGTAGAGGAATGAAAAATCCGACCGCCCAATATACATGCTCCTGACGACAAGATGATGCTAAACGAACTATTAACTTCACCGAGCCTTATCTACTCTATAAAAACAGTTGTGTACAGATTTGCACATCTACAAAAAAATGTGTATCAGAGGTACACAATCTGTGTACTTTTTCTACACAAATTGTGCATCACAGCTACACAGTGATTTTCGATGTTCAGTTTTGTTACAGTGGTGTGTACCTCTGGTACACAGTCTGTGTATTTTTTGTACACAACTGTTTTAGAGAGTATCAACGTGTAATGTCTCTATATTAGTGGATACACTCTTGAAATGAAAGTGTTGCATTTACCATTATAAATGTCCGAGGAGTGACAAAATTATATAAATTGCTATATTTGTAACACTTTCAGAAAGTGTTAAAAAAGTGCTGTATCAGAAGCAACACTTTAGAATGCTGAATTTAAAAACTGAAAAGTGTTGTATTGCTCCTGATACAGCTATATAATGTTGGATACAACACTTTTTTTCGAACACTTTCTGAAAGTGTTACAAATATAACACTTTATATATACTGTTGTTACTCATCGGACATTATAATGTCAAATACAACACTTTTAATTTGCGAGTGTAACAATGAAATAACAGATAGGTGAGAAACCTGTTGCACATCGCCGGGGGAAACGACAGCAAACTAACTTTATTAATCAAGACAGCGGAGTTCTGAAAATTTGTACAATGTAATCACAAATGAACTATAACCTCAATAATTCATCAATTATATATATATTTTTTCCCAAATTAATACCATAGCAAGCTAACTTTTTACACATTTTAACCTACCTGTTATATCCGTTCCCCGTATAACGGTGTCCATGTTTTCTACAGACAGCTATTCAGGCGAACTCCCGTACGGAGTAAAAGCATTACAAATCTGCGAAGAAGGAAAAGAAAATAGGCTTGAGACCCCAGGGTGCAACAAACACCGCTCGTTATACGGGAAATTCATATATCATATGTTAATTTTATACATGTTAGTTTTAAAATGCTATATTTAGGAATAGTTTGGGGGTATTTCAGTCTGTTCCTCCCCAGCTGCTGATATTTATTATGCACATATACTTAACTACAGGAAGCAGTGTACCGAGAATTACAAACTATTAAAGTTAATATGCAGGCAAATTCTGACATAAATTATATATTACCGGTTTATATTCAAACTGTTATCGCGTTAGAATTTATAATGATTCAAAGTCCTTGTGAATTATACGCCTAGAGTTTAATTTACAGATGTACAGAGCTCGCTAAAACTGGCAAATAATAACTTCGGCTTATGCTGGGACAACCCAAGTTCAGCTTATGCTGGGACAACCCAAGTTCAGCTTATGCTGGGACAACCCAAGTTCAGATTAACATATATACACTGAAACTATTGAGGTTATCTGTGATCACGTGTCTGATGATGAGAAATATCGCCTAAAGTGAATTTTCTCGCGTTAACCCTGTCTGTCCTACACAGCGGCCACAATGGTTCACAGCGGTTATCTCTATTGTTCAATGTGTCAATATTTCACTACAATATGGCTATACTGGTATTCATTTTTTCATTTCCGCTAACGCAGTATTGCAACTAAACATAATCTCGTTTTATTCAGGAAATGACCTTAAACAAAAGGTGACGCTATACTTTCCCCAAATGATATGCTTGTGCCAATATGTTTTTCCACGGTTACTTCTTTATTTATAGTTACACCCTCCCTGAAGACTAACAGAGAACGACGTTGAACTTGAAGGGAAAAATCTATCTGAAGCGAAAAACTTTTTCCGGTCATTTGGGATCCGTAAAATGCTGGTTTTTCGATGTTCTTTTTTTGTTAAGTTTTCGCTCTTTTATGGTTTCTCATCGCATACAATTTCAAATCATTTTCCAACATATCTATAATTTTTTAAAAATTAAATCGGGATTATTCACTTTCAATTGTGATAAAAATCGGCCGAAATATACCTTCCTACAAGATGACATAACTGCGACCTCATCGGAACAGCAAATTGAATCTAGTTTACATTTCTGGTTGATCCAGATATACATAGTGTATTCTATTTACGAGAATAAATACGACTGTACCCCAAGACAGGTCGCAGTAGACCACAACCGCTCAAACCTATCGAACTAATGCGTGAATAAAAATCTAAATAAAAATAGTTTAGGGTCAGTATTAGCAAGCCTTAGGCCTAGTACACGCGATCAAGTTTTCCTTGTCAAGTGAGCCCAAATTTGTGGAAGACAATTACGGCCATTCGCTTTATCCTGTTTAGTCTGTCCATTTTAATCAGTCGTCTAATTTGGAACCTGTCAAAAATCAACAGTTAAGCCTGCATAAATCTTCGTTTTTGTAGCGTGTAGAACAAACTGAACTCAACAAAATGACCGCCATTTCTCCGTGATGTCGATAATATATCACGCTTGAAAAAAACCTTTTTAATTCTCTCAATATAAAACCCCAGTACAGTTGTTTCATGTACCTGGCTTAATTACGTAGGGAGACGAGACGTGATAATGTATTCATGCTGATTGACACAAAGGTCATTGATGCCGTATCAAGTAATAGCAGGCGGTCCGTGGGAGTGTCGCTTATATGCCATGCCCAATGAAATTGCCGAATGATAAACGGCCCACACCTCTATGACCGTAAACTGCATTGCTGACATTTGTGCTAGACAACACGAATACATTAAGACGTCTCCCTATGTAATTGAGTCCCAGTACATAAAACAACTGTATTGGAGTTTTATATGAAGAGAATTACAAAGTTATTCCAAGCGTGATATATTATCGATATCACGAAGAAATGGTAGTCATTTTGTAGAGTTCCGTTTGTTCTACACGCTGCAAAAAAAGAGAAAATTTATGCAGAGTTAACTAGTGATTTTTGATAAGCTCCAAAGTAGACGACTAATTCAAAGGGACAGACTTTAATAGCCTTCACATATTTCCATAAATTTAGTCTCACTCGTCAAGGAAAACTTGGTCGTGTGTACCAGGCCACGAGGAAAGCACGAGACTCCGTGAAGATACTACTGAAGAACTCCTTGAATTAAACTCACAGATACTCTGTCCTGTAGAGGGTGACCTATTAAAATCTGATCAGCATTCTCTTATTTGGTACTGAAATGTTGGCCTCACCTAATTTGAACATATTTTACTTTACATGTATCAACAACAGAATTGACTTGATCCGGTTTCATATCACTGCTGTACCCACCGAATCATGAATGTGAAATTCGATAAAGATTTTAATTGTCAAATTGATTACCATCAAAAGTTTTTATTTTAATATGTGAAACCGAATTGTTGTTGCTGTTGTGAAGTAGTGGGGGGGTATTTACAACTATCTCGGAGGTTTTCTCCCAATGAAAGAGTGTAGTATACAAAGCATAAATTCATTAGTATCGGGTGTTGTCTTTTTGTGGAGGTAAAGGTCAAAAGACATGTCAGAGCCGTTATTTGACTTCAGCCGGTGACGCCATCGTATGCATGAGCATTCGGTAGGGGAAGCCTCTTGCTGAAGTTTTGGGTTATAGGTGGGTCATATACATTGCTGAAGTTTTGGGTTATAGGTGGGTCATACATTGCTGAAGTTTTGGGTTATACGTGGGTCACACATCGTCCACAATGTGACGCATTTGGTGCTCTATTGAAACTCTTCTTGCGTAGAATGAGACAGAGGTAGTTGACTGGTGATACGAACATGCGCATTCGGGGAATAGTAGAGAAAGTGCATGTTCGAGGTCGCATTTGCAAGTTGTGGATTTTATTCCCTTGGGTGCAAACATTATACAGTGTATAGTCAATCCACGCCAAGCAGGAACGATGCGCGTATCACTGTGATGGCACATGTCGCGTGACTGTGGCGTCATCAGTAGTATAAAAAGCGCGGAATCGCACGTATGCCCACTCTGTACTAAAGTCTGTCCATTTTAATTAATCTATTTTGAAGTTTGTCAAAAATCAATAGTTAACTCTCTTAATTTTCTCTCTTTTTCTTCTTGCAGCTTTTATAACAAATTGACAACCATTACTCCGTGATAATGATAATATATCACGCTTGAAATAACTTTGTGATACGCTTCATCTAAAAGTCCATTACTGTTGTTTCATGTACCGGGGCTAAATTACATAGGAGGACGTCATAATGTCTTGATGTTCGATTTCCAAAGGTCATTAAAACCGTGTAAGGTAATGATTGGCGGTCCCTGTGTGTGTCCTTAATATCCCATGCCCACTGAAATTGTCGAATGATAAACCGCGCATACATCTATGATCGCAGAAGGCATTACTGAACTTTGCGCCATGAAACATGAAACAACAGTACTGGACAGGGTAGGGCCAGCCATCACAGTTCGGTATATCAGTATCTGATATTACCACGATCGAATGCACTTTTAATGAAAACACATTGATGAGTTTACATTCAGGGTTTTGCATGAATTAATTCATTTAAAAAAAAACCCAAACACGCAAGTTTTGCTACTTTCCCGGTGTATTTCATTTAAAAACTTGCTACCAATGATTAATCAGTATCATGAAAAGTACTTTTAGAAATTTCGTTAATTTAAAAATCTTACAGTTCGACAAAATCACGATTTTGTGAATAAGTTATACAAAACCATTTTACCGCTGATGAAATTTTTAAATGCATAGTTTGGTCAGTGTAAGCATTCCATGTGAGAAAATGGAAGTAAAAATAGTTTTTTTGCCAGAATCCAGGCAAAGGCACTTTTTAACTAAAAGTTAAATTTCAGGAAATGTTTTGCATATTATAGAATTCTAACTATCTCAGGATTTGAAGCGACATTATACGGATATTGTTTTGTCAAAAAGATTCAGTTCACTACCGCAATTATGAAATGTTGGCCAAAAACCGCTTGTATGGGAAGGTATGGGTTGACCCTAACCTGCTGGAGTATTGTATGGCTTTTTGACAAGCTCCAAAGTAGACGACTAAAATTAAAATGGACAGACTTTTGGCGTCTACCATCACCTTTATACGCTAACTATCGAGGAGGTGAATGCGCTATCGTTGTGTAACGGTGAGTGAGTGAATATGATTTAACGTCGCATTCACCTATATTTTAGTCATATCATGACGTTTGGGTCCTATTCATTTTCACACCCGGGAACCCCACGGGTGCCCCAGTTAGTCGCATCTTACGACAATCTGCCTGAAGAGCTGAAGTCTATTCTTGTCATGACGTGGGGTGCGCACACCGACATCCCAGGTCAACCCCGAGAGCCCCACGGGGCTATTGTCCTGGCCTCGAAAGTCGGGTGAGATGAGGGCCATGCGTGGTCCACATGTAGCGGGCTTGGTGTCGTATTGACGATCTCGTTGAGTAGAAAAAGCCTGGATAATACGCAAATGGGAACATGAGTAGTAGAGAGAGGACATGTTCGGTGGTGCGCGTGGGTTGTGTGAGTGGCTGAATACAGACAAGACCAGCATGTCTGGACGTGTCACGGTCTAACTTTGATGGGTGGCACGACAGGTATTAATCCGATCTACCCAAGAGAAGAAGAGAGCTGAAACTTTGACACAAATTTCATTGGTGTCATTTTGAGACTATTTGCATAATCTTAGACGGAAAGGATCACGGGAAACTTAAAAATGGCGGCCAAGAGATGCCCCCAAAAAGTCGTATTTTCGGTATTTTCTGTCCAATTTTCTAAAATGTCATAAAAGTAATTCATTTTGCCAAAACTAATTACATTGTATTCTCTATCATATTATTTAGTTTTTGAGACAAAATATCGAAAAATATCAATGGCCCATCTATACACCCAAAACTCACACAACAAGCTTCCCTGCCGAATGCGCATACACACAATGGCCTCACCGGCCGTCACACAACGACCCCGAAACTTCTCCCGTCGTGCTCCACAGCGTATGCCCTATCGATCGAATCACATACCCTAGTCTTTTCTCTTCAATACAATTGACCTCAAATACCCCCAAACTCCCACGATGGATTGCACTTTCTGTACTATTCCTGACTATTTCTATGACTGCTTCCATCAAGTTGATGTAGTTAAATTACCATATGTTATCATGACTAACTAGCACATGCCTAGTCCAGCGTGAAATGTTTCCCGTTTACATCGATGCCTTTCAACGTGGAATAATAATATGTTTCGTTCAATTATTCCACATGTATTATATCGTTACTTGAGTTATGCAGTATGCATAATTATGCAGCGCCTGAGGCAAACATGACAGCAGACCGATGTTTCATTCACAACTGTGTTTGACGGAAATAAAGCCGACTTTCTTTTCACTCCAAAGTATGCAAAATTATATGTTTCCTGTTAAGTTTACATACTGAAATATCAGAAATACTTTGGATAGTTAATTGCCTACAAATGGAGATATGATGAAAAATGTGATCCTTGGCCTATTTTTGGTGTTTTTGTGGCATTTCCAGGGAGGGTTTTCTCGAAAATTCCTACGAAGTAGGCTATCATCTGCAAATTATCCGGTAGTCAGTGAGTGAGTGAGTCCCCCTTTACTGGCGAGCAGGTGATGATAAACAAACCATAAAGTTTAATGAGCTTAATACGCATGCGTGTTGAACCGTATCATGGTCATTTTCGTACAAAGTAGGCTACCATTTGCAAATTGTCCGATAATGACAGTGGGTGAGTGAGTGAGTCAGTCCATCGGAATCCTTTCGTCGGCAAAATAAGGAGAACCGTTGACATTAGAACCTTGATTTTTTTTTTGCATGAAGTTGCATTAGGGGAAGTTCTGAGCTGACCTACTTTTGATGAAAATTTCTGGTGAACTTTAATGAAAATCACTGGTGATTCTGACTTGAGCTGTGCCCATCTTAATATAGGCAGGATTTCAACTTGGGGCGGGGGAATTTCCAAGAGTTCAGTGCGCGTCGGAGTCCTAATGCCTACCCTACTTCGTAGGTCCTGTGACGTTAGTCACACTTCCATGTTGATCAATTATATCTCCATTTCTATACTATTCTGTTCTATTGTATCCTATTCTATATTCAAGTATGTAAATCTCAAGAAAAATCTAATCGGCAAGGTAAAATATTAGCTTTATTACTAGTCCTCACGTGGGAGTTTTCTCCCGTGTTAACGTCATATATAGTTACTACGGCAGGCTAGACCCTCGGATACGATGAATAATAAATAACCTTGTATATTAATTTGTGCATAGAGAATAAAATCTTACCGGATGATAGAATTCTACATTTGAAAGTTAATATATACTAATGCATAATTGGGCTCACCGTGGTCAATTGGATGACGAAAGAACCTTGATGACTGCAACCTTCTGTGTTTATGCAGCTTAAATATGTACAATCTTTATAGGAAGTTATAAAGAACGCTTCTGCGTCATTATTTATCTATAGTGTACATCAGCAGTGAATCGGTCGGCTTTATCTGTGATAAAACAACTGAGCCGATCAAAGTGCAAAAAATAAACACATATCTTTATCTATAGATTCGGCGTATTTATGACTGTGCATAGCAATTGTTCGTGCAACCAATATTTTTACAACAAGGGAGATAACTCTCGTGAGACAATATACCAAGGGAATCTGAAATCTAACATTAAGGGGTATCGAATCAGACTCCCACAAATCCTGCATTTATAGGAAAATGATCATTCATACTTGGAAATATATTTTGCAAGACTGCGTATTAAGTGCACCGTTTTGACTGAGCCCTTAAATCCCATTTAAATTCATATTATTTCTTAAACTATCACTGTCACGAATATTGCTTTACTTGAAACACTTGGCAATCAGAAAAAAAATCGGGATGAGATTGTTATTTAGGGATGCTCCCCGGCAACTGTTGACAAGTCAAATGTAACATAAATAATCGGAATTACATGTTCTGTTTCACACTGATCGTACTGATGAATACATGGATGGATAAAATTGGCTATGCTGAACGCTTACTCACTAAAATAATTAGATTGAAATTTAATCTATCAGATTGAAATTAGTGACAAGTCTTTCATTGAATTGAAAATATTCAATCCAATAGATTAAAAACGATAAAACGAATTTGTTGTAGAGAGAAAATTCAATGTACTAGCCTGAAATTTTCAATCTAATAGATGGAGTATTCAATTGGATAGACTGGTCACTAATTCCGATTTGATAGATTGAATTTTCAAACTAATTATTTTAGAGAGTAGTTAAAATGTCCAGCCGAATATCATCCCCAATATGGGAGAAAACTTTGGGAAAATTTATACCCTCTCCTCCCAACCGCAAGTCATTGTAAGCCTGTATGAGATTGAAATTTCAATTTTCCGAAGTAAATGTGAATATTTTTTATCGTACGAAAAGTATCAGCTGAAGATCGAGAATTAAATCTGACAAACACTCATGGGCGGTCAGGGATATTCTCGCTGTTAGATTGAGGTCATGTAGTTTTGCACTCCGGTGAACTTTGGAACATTAGGCGAATTCATTCAAGATTTAATGTGAAAACGGAATGGCAGACCCCACCTGTCTCTGGATACACAAGGAAGGGAGGTAACTAATGAAACGGGCGGTGACAGTCAACAGTACCAAGCTGATGGACTAAGATTTTGGTACCAATAAACCACCTTCCCAGCCAGATCTTACAATCATATCCTGATATAGATAAAGGATAATAGCCGTGCTAATCCTGAGGTCCCGATATCCTAGCTTGAAGATAGTTTCACACAGCAGTTATCCCATGCGGCAGCAGTCCTGATCGCTTTGGGTACTCCTCTCCATGGAGCGGAGTGAAGGGAAAAGATTTGAATTGGGGGGATCTAGTCAACTGAGCTTCGGTACATCGGGTTTAGAGTGAGAGCAAACTATCTCGCTAGATTCAGCGATGCGTGTCGTGATCCATAGGTACATGCAGAAAATGCAACTTCCAGATCATATATTTCGTTTCCGCCTCCACTAGTGTTACGTACGTGACCATTATTTGAACGCTCAAGCTTCAGTTTAGCATTGATTCCCCGACGCCCCCATCGTTCCCCAGACACCTCTCTCACCTTTTGCCCTGTCCGGAAAGTTTATGATCTCCCTCTGAATAACTGCCGCTCTTTAAGGTTAGAGGTATGAAAGACCGCTTCCGGGAAGTAGTCGCCTCGGTTTTCACTTTTACCAAAGGCACGCAAATTGATAAACTATTCCAGGATATCTGTTTGAAAAACTATTCTGTTTCCACTTTCTACATGGACCGATAGATCTTGTATACGTGTACAATATAAAGATAATTTTCTTGAGAAATAGAATATGTAAATGCTCAAACTAATTGTGAGGGCCTCTGGTGCGTACTGGAAGTTCTCTGAACCAATACGCCTCTAGTGGAACAAGGGAGATAACACCCTTTCCGAATTGGGCTATAACATTGTTTATGTCAGAACGAGGGAAAGTAACTTTGTATGGAATATGATCGTCTCTCACACCACATGTTTGGCTCGAACAACATTCTCCATCACTCGGGAAGCTCTCACAACATATGGGGAACGCGTCTGAAGCATAAGAAATATATACTATCCAAATATGATACAACTAATCGTTCCCAGAATCTGCAGACCCTGCCTGAGGCACTCCATACCTATGGAAACGCAGATGGAGACGGGAATTATACGTCATCCTCTCTTCTCCCAACTCCAACTGACCCAACTGTTTATGAAGTGGACCCCATAATCCATATTACATGTAACTGATCAGGTTCGTGGCGTTGACGCCTGTCAACGCTCTGTAACGCCCGTCAACGCCCATTTAAACCCCCGGAAACGCCTGTTGAGGCCCGTCGATAAAAGCAACCCTAACCGAAAGACGTGCACAGTCGACGTTTAGCTTTCAACATGTCTTGTATTTACTCGCATGTGCTCAGGGGTCAAACTTCGGTGAACCCACTTAGGGGAATACTGATGCTGAGAGTCTACCCACTGAAACTGAAGCTCGGCCGCGGATAGGAATCCTGAATGAAGAAGGATGAGAACCTACCTTTTAACACTATATTGCGGATAAGGCTATTAATACCCACGACCCAGAGGTTTTGAAAAATGTGGTGAAAATGCGCAAACAGCTGTTCTAAGACATGTTGCCCTCACAGTATCTTGGACTGCCCAACGAGGTTTAGGACCCGAGCAAATAAATGATAAACACGGAAAAGAGCGAACATGGGCAACGATTGAAACATCACAAGGGTCACCGTTGTTTAGTTTCTCATGCGTGCCTCGAACCATGCGGTAGAGGAAATGGAGTGTGAGATTTGGGTGTTTTTGCGAGATTTGGAATGAATAGGCGTTCACGCACGTCGATTGGCGGTACGTTACACCGGATGTGGCTCTCTCGCGCTAAGAGTGTTTACAGCGTACATACCGCTACTCTACTGGGGGAGGTATTTATCAGTGTAGATAGACCCATCACTCCCTACCCTACCCGATGCTGCATGCCCGAGTTTGAGCGCTTCGTTGTTTCTCACCACTGTCGTTCTTGGTAGAATATTCCATCTCCTGTGGCGCATGCACAATGCACCCATCAGACGGCGACAAGTCCAGACCGGAAGATTCTAACATACAAGCTGCGCTGTGTCAAGCGTAAAACCATGCCTACCGCTGTGGGTCAGTGTGTAGGAGTGTACGTTCCTCCCATCCAGTTGCGCATCCGAGCAACTCATGGGCTAATGTAGAGGAGTATATGCACGCCGAGTCCAAGTGAACTTCAGAACAAGCCTTTTTTTCCAGAACTGAACTCTAGTGCGCATGCGCGCTATGATGTCAAAGATCAACGTCACTACGTATTCTACACAAAGAGACATTCAGTACGACATCATACACGCCATATTTGGGTCAAGAATAGCCTATATATCATCCGAACACTTCCATGCGCTGCCGAAAATGACCATTCTCCTTTATCTCCACTTAGCCGCCCTTATGGGCCAATGTATAGGGGTGCAGGTAGACGCCTAGCTCCCATTATGCACCCGAAATGCGGTTTTCTCCACTACTGATAACATCACTGTTGACGACCCAGTCACGTGAATTCTACACTCCAAATGGTCCGATAATTCCGTGACCCCTATCTAATGGTCCGATAACTCCGTGACCCCTATCTAATGTCCAGGGGCAAGCCTCAGATCCAAGGTAAACCCACCACACTTCCACCACGTTTCTCTCCTCATGTCTCCCCATTGAATAATAAGAGATTTGCCCTTTATATATTACTCAAACTTTATGTTTGAACTGACTTTCGTGTAAGATACGCCAGTTTGTGCTTGTATTATCCCAAATGACATGTTGCGTATAGAGATCAACTTAACTTACTATATATAGTTCGATAATTCGTGTCACAGCCCATTTATTGTACTGTAGACTACAACCACATAACTCGGCTTACCCGCAGCGGTTATATGTCAATATTTATCATCAAATATGGATTTCTGATTCAATTCTAATACAGCATAGTATATAGTATATATATCTTCCATATTCACTTCACACTATTGTTAAATATTAGCACAACTTTATTAATATTTTTCTATAGAAGCTTATAGCTGTACGTTTGAATATATACAGATGTCCCAGGAAAGAATGTCCCAGGAAAGAATGTTCCTTTTCATATTTTCTCTCTAGGAATACATGTCCGGAAGCGTCTCGAATAAACGAACATTTTGGAGATGCAATTCTATCGGGTGTGGTTCGAAATAACAATATTCATTATTTACATGGCAGTGTGACTAACGTCACAGGACCTACGAAGTAGGGTAGGCATTAGGACTCCGACGCGCACTGAGCTCCCGCCCCAAGTTGAAATCCTGCCTGTATTAAGATGGACACGGCCCAAGTAAGAATCACCAGTCATTTTCATCAAAAAATCACCAGAAATTTTCATCAAAAGTAGGTCAGTTCAGAACTTGCTGGTAACAGTCCCCTAATGCACCTTCATGCAAAAAATCAAGATTCTAATGTCAACGGTTCTCCTTATTTTGGGGACGAAAGGTCTCGGATGGACTGACTGACTACCGGACAATTTGCAGATGGTAGCCTACTTCGTAGGAATATTATCTAACATACTGGTATCTGAATTCTGTGTATACATGTTTATTTAATCTCACATGGATTTACTGTTGATTTTTTTATCAAAGGATATGTGACGACAATACGGGGAAACTCCCTTGTGTGTGATAGTAATCAAGCTGAATTTTTTTCCAATTCAAAACCTGCTAAATAAGATTTTTCTTAAAGTTTACATACTGAAAATATCAGCCACGAAAAAATCGTGATGGTCCGTTATATACAAATGGAGATATGATTGATCAAAATATGTTTCATGGCCTGATTTGGTATTTTTGAGGCATTTACAGTGAGAATTTTCTCTTAGAGCAAAAATAGTTATCAAACCAAAATAAGTTTGTCACACAATATATTAGGGAGATTGTTTATTGGAAAGAACCAGGAATGGTTTTGGTTTCAGGTGTCATATGTTTGCTACAGGAGAAAATCCGCCATGAAAATGCCCCAAAATAAGCCCGGGGGCACATTTTGATCCATCATATCCACATTTTTATGCAACTGAACATCTCAGTTTTTTCGAAGGCGATATTTTAATGTGTAATTTGGCAGGTTTTGAGTGAAAAAAACCCGGCTTTATTACCGTCACACACAAAGGAGTATTTCGTATGTAAACGTAACATATCATTTAACAGACCCTCCATCGTGTTTACTTTATGTTATTTATTTCACTCAATTTTTATGTCATTCTTTATTTGACATTGTCCATGTTAATCATTTGTTTAATGTCACTTTGAATATAGTGTTATTCGTGATGGGATTTTATGTCCGTCGATCATCTGAATGAATAAATAAATAAATAAAATATATCTAAGTAAATAAATGGATTATGACTATGATTTTAGAAATGCAAGATCATGATACTTCTGACACAATAGAAAGTGACAACTGATATTTTCACATCATAAGGTGTTTATAACTAGCCTCATGTTCTGTCCTGTGAACGGGCCCTTACGGTACAGATTGCGAGGTCAGTGAAAGTGCGCGCGCGCGCACAAGCTTGATTCATTGTACACTTCGCCATCCATAAGATGGCTTGCGAATCGTGTGTCTCCATTGTCGCGGAGCGATATCCGGTACTTTACCGGATTCTGTTCGGCCTTCATCCGGCGGAGAACAGACTCGAAAAATCTGATAAATTACAGGTTTTCATATCGCTTCGGAAACAGACAATGTCTGGGCTTAGACAACATATAGGTATGAATAACTTTCGCATCATCCAAGAGGTGTGGTAGATCTGTAATTTTGAACAAGTAGGACATCACATGACTCGAAAATGGCGGGTAACGTTGGGGTTACGTCAGTAGACTTTAGCTGATTGGCTGACGAAGTAACGCGGTATTGCTTTCTGGAAATTTCCACTTGCAGTTGCCGAAAGTAGGCTGAACATGGATACACACGATCCCAGGGTTAGTCTTACCGCGTATAGATGACCCAGATGGTTACAAGTTGAAGCATGATTACGACAGCCTCAAAATGTGCAATATGATATCCATATTGCTATCCCCTCTCTATAAATAGAGTACCCAATCAGAGCGTTTCTAATGGATATATCCATGATTGAAATTAACCAATCAGTGCGCCTGTTATAGACCGCGCGTTAGCAGACAGCAATCGCTGCCCAAGGGAGATTAGATATAAAACAAGCATTGATATTGCATTCCATATTGGAAACGGATTTCATGACATACTCGTATTTCTATCGTTTTGGACAAATTGGCATTTTTCATTTGTAAAGCAATTGATCAATGGGTGTAGATGTCACAAAAAACATTGGTAGTATTGTGATGTATGACCTAATGGCAAACGACCATGATACGATTCAACACGCATGCGCATTATGCTCATTAAACTTATTGTTTGTTCATCATCATCTGCTCGCCAGTAGAGGGGGACGCGCAGGCGGATACTATTTTTTATTTCTATTTTAGTTGGGCTCAAGGTATTCTAAACGAGGTACGCGCGCTGAAATAAGCTGAAAGTTTACTTGTTAAATCTGTTTGCAGAATAAATAAACATTTGATTGTTTTTTAACAATTTTTTTTATAACGTGATCAGCATCAATTAGCTCTCTAATCTCTAGCGAAACGTGCGAATCGGAATTTCCGTGCTTGACGGTACACATTTGTCGGCACACGTTGATAAAACATGGCATTGTGACTAACGTGTGTACTCGAGAGAAGACTTGGGGACCCTATGTACTACCGTGAGAGAATTTATTTAGCAGTCTCTAATTGACAGTGGGTACTATAAACTTTCTCAGATGTCATCGCTGGTGAGTCATTAGCGTAGCGACTGTTCTCGCCCTCCGTTACCATGTACACTGCTCAGCCCGGCAGTATAGCGCGGTCACCTATCCATGTCTTGACCGGGCTCAAAGTCGCTTAACTTCGGTGATTTTACGAGAACCGGTGTTGTGATATGCCATATCAGCGAACCTTCAAATGTCACAGTGAAACATACAGTCAAGGGTTCCCGATGGGCATGAGAGTGCACTCGCCGAGCTATCAATAAATAATAAAAAAATAATTATAAATCAAATTTTCATCAGAATTCGGTCAGCTCAGAACTTGCTGATAACAATGACCTCATGCCAAAAATCAAGGTTCTAATGTCAACGGTTCTCCTTATTTTGCGGACGAAAGGTTTCGGATGGACTCACTGACTGACGGACTGACTACCGTACAATTTGAAAAATGGTAGCCTACTTCGTAGGAACAACCTTTGTCTTGGACACTGCAAGGAAATAATAAATAAAACGAATCTACTCGGAGGAGGCAAAAATGGGGAGGCCCGAGAAGATAAACGAACTATTAATTCTAATTATCCCTACCTTTGTAGCCTCCATCTTTCATTATCTATCCCGGTGGGTGTCGTTGTACAACATTATCGGTCTAACTCGGTTACACACTCCTTCGTTTTCCGTCATGCATGCAGGCTTCTTTCGGGGTATTATTACCTGGTCTATCGACCATCTCCTTCACAAACAGAATCGATACAATATGGTCACGTGACTTATTATTCGGACACCTGCCACTTAGATTTGATAGCAAAGTCGTAAGATACAGAATAATGTAGCTTGTAATGTGGGAATGGGAGCGTAGTCAGAATAGGACGGATTTGGTAACCCTTTCACCATGTAGATACGATCAGGCTGTCTAGGAAAGCGGGATGTCGATTTTGAAACCATATGACTTCTGCGAGCTATAGCCCTTTCCGGAAAGTATCTGATCTCCCCCTGAATAACTGCCGCTCTTTACGGTTAGAGGTATGAAAAGCTGCTTCCGGAAAGTAGTCGCCTCGGTTTCACTTTTACCAAAGGCACCCGCAATTATTTGGAATAATATATTGATCAACTATTCAGGAATATTTGCTTGAAAAACCATTTTGTTTATATTTTCTGCATGAACCAACATATCTTGTATACTTGTACATTATAAAGATAGTTTTCTTGAAAAATAGACTATTTAATTACTAAAACTAATTGTGAGGGCATTTGGTACCTACCAGAAGTTCTCTGCACCAATACGCACCTGGTGGAACAAGGGAGATAAAACGCTTTCCGAATTGGGCTAAAGGGGCTCCATCTTCACAACCTCAAGCTTACCTTTTTGATCCAAATGCGAAACCTTGAGAGTTTGGATAGCAGACCGCATTCAGTCCGCTTTCATGGTACATTTCGGTAAAAAGAGCAGCATTATCACATGACCCATGTGTCCAATCAAAGTGAACGTAGGATAATGTCATGTGCTCGCATGCCATGGTCGAATAAAACAAGATATATGATTGGTCCAAATATAGTGCGTGCCTCTTTTGTTGATTGGCTGTAATCAAACATTGGCACCCCAAGAACACAAATGGCACCCATCCGTACCAGGGTTTTCTAGGCTATAGGAAGGATGGACCCACCTTGCACCCCCTCAAGACTACAGACCCAGAATACACCTTTTCGGTAATCTGGAACATGGCGATGAAGAAAATATTTGTCAACAGACTGAAGGACCCCCTATTGAAGCTATCTTGAATGTAGTTCAAGAGTATGACGTCATCATATGATCGTATCCAAATGTCAGCTACAAAATATACTCCCTTCCGAAAAAAGGAGCTATGTGTATTTGAATGGTTATATCTTTGATATTAATGATCCGAACTCTCTAAACTTATATAATGCCCAGCAGTAACAACAGTGTCATTCATTACAAAATCCTGTCTTGATATTTTAACTGTATTATGTATCCAAATGCCAAATTCCAAAAATGTGTTATGTTTGATGGAGCAGCCATATCAATGTAATCCCAAAATCTGTCTAAATATTATCGTATTTCGCTCATCAATACCAGAAGTGTTAAATACAAACAATGTTTGTCTTGTAGTTCAAATGTATAAAGTCACTTGGGGACCGTAACCAAATGTCAACTGAAACAAATACGCTATCCGCTAAAACCTATCTCAGAGTGTTTCTGGATATGAAGTATTAATAAAAAGTGCGAGAGCTACTCCAGGTATCCCACAAGAACATCATTCAATAATTTTTTATTATTATTTCGTGATCTTCATTGTGAAGCACCACGGGCGAGTTAAAAATAGAGACCCTCAGTGAAAGATGACTATGAATCAGCTTATGGAAGATCACATGTACCCTTCGTCGCGACGAACTGTCGCAGCTGAGCTGTACACTGTAAATCGCTTGTTTAGAGTCAGATCGGTAAAGGCGGGATCAGCTTGAGAACCATACTCCATAATGTAGGTCTGTTTTACTCTGTACCAGCCGTCCAGTCTCCACAGCTATCACTCGAACCGTAGGTTTGAAATAACAGCCAATGAACGGGTGGTATTCTGATGCGATGCGCAACCTTCGTCGGATCTCGGTATATTTCGACGAAAGCCGAGTTCATACGGAGAAAAGCTGGAGGACAAACTCGCTGAAGTTCCGGTGGGAAACCACATGGGGGAGCCCCTCAATTTAAAACAACGACGGATACGAAACATGTGAATTCAAAACAAGCGCAGGGTATGAAATAAACAAAACATACAATACGATATGCCGCGAATGATGAACACACTTGGCCGCTAAGTCGAATTTTATCGCGGTATTCAAGATGTGCCTTTCAGTTTTGATGTCGAATAGCTTAATTTGGTATTGATTATGGAATTTCATAAGACCACTCATGTTCATCAACATATGCAGTTATTTGCTGAAGCTCAATTATGCTGAATGTGTAAAATTAGGTTTAAAGCCACATCTGTCATTTTGAATTTATCCTTCGCGTGTCAAATCATACAAATCTACTCAAATTAAGCTCGAGATAATACGCTATATGGTCTGGCTAAGTTCAATCGTGATATATTTGTTTATATATTTAGCTAAGTAAAATACCATTAATTTATCTGAAAAGCGTTATATTCGGTGAGTTTAAAATACCCCCAAAGGCCCGCCATTTTTAAAATCCAACAACCATGCTTAGAGCTGAGAATTGCACTTGTGATCTGGATCGCTAAATTATAACTACAAATTATTTTTGTAAAATCTGCTGCACAATGTGGTATGTAAAATGTTGACACCATTTTTTGACACCACCGCCAACCACCCACCATTGTGGGACATGCAGCCGCTCCCTCTACACTGGGTCAAAATACAGTCCTTCCAGACGACATAAGCATTTTCTAGATTTTGGCACTGAATTCTAACCTCCCAAAGTCGTACAAACATGTTCGTGTTGGCCTACTTGCGACTTTATCACGGCATCGTGGTACGTGGGACCGATATACCATCACATTGTTGAGATAACCTGACTAAGTTAAAAAAAAAAGTCAGTCTGAATTTCTACATACAGATAAGATAGTAGACTGGTTTACCGAAGGAATATGGCGAACACGTATCTTCCCGCTCTCTGTGCGCTATGTGTTATAGGAATAGGTAAGTACACAGGGAAAGATTCACGTAATTACTAACAGGATTTATCCTGACAAGACACCAATCAAACAATTATATGTCGCGTACTCGTCACTTCAGTATGCACGGTAATGCCGAGATACCAGAATGTTAATGATGACGAATGTGTAGATACAAAACAATTGAAATACATGTAGAACATAAAAAATCGATTCTGTGATATATCGTTTAATCTGATGGAAAAGGAATACTTTTCTTTTCTCAATGGCCTTGAAACCTCCTATATTTTCAAATTTAGTCAGAATCTTTTCTGATTTCGCCACTTTTCGGTAGTTGTCGCTTGGCTGTTAGAGCTTTCAATTGTCTGCTGATTCCAAATTCGGCAGTTTTTAGCTGAGACTGAAACAACAAAAACGGCCACAAATTCATAATGGTACGACCCACATGTGGAACTTCACTTTACTAGTACTGAACAAGGATAGTATCCCAATGCAATAAAGCACAATGCAAATGTCATCATATTTATGGGACCTAACCAATGACCTCTGATCATTACCCACTTTTGCTACAGTGTCGTCTGCTCCAGACAAACGCGGGAGTTGTTTATTGATGTGCGGTGGAAACGGCGTAGAATGCCCGAGTGGGTACGTGTGCAAAAGTAATGGATGTGGATCCCAGTGTTACCAAAAGGAAAATTACCGACAACCGGAAGGTAAGCGTTAGGTGACTGGTGGTTGCAACTACATATCGACATCATGGCTATACATGCGCGTAGTGATACAAAAAAAACTGCAGTAAATAATCCCTGAGACGCCATTTTTCCAGTTGTGTCCTAAATTGTACTTGTATATACATGATATATGTCTGATGGTATTCCTGATGAAATAAATAAAGCGGGATGTGATGTGGCGAAAGGAAAGTGAATGGTGGTGGTGGTGAAGGGGGTAAAGTATGGGTGATAGATCAAGGCAGACATGATACTCCACCCAATCACATTATCCTGACTCACGGTCATGTAACCAATCCTTGATCTATTCTTTTAATGCTGAGCACCATGTGACTTAAATGGGTTGTTCATACTTCATGCGAGGATCACGACACAGTGTATATAATAGCCAAGTCTGGTGACAACAATGGTACGGTATACTTTTTTGTTGCCAGCGTTGTAGAAACTTGGGTCGCCTTCTGTATAATAGTACAATATTTTATACTTGCAGCTGATATTACTTTTTATTTACTTTTACAGGTTGTGCAACGCTGAGTTGTGAGCTCGTTTGTGTTCTCGGATACGTGCGAGATAAGCATGGCTGTGACACGTGTAAATGCGATTACTCCGCCATTTCCGTCGGTTACTAGTCACCATGGTAACAATGTCTGAATTGACACTTTACGATAGTTGGACACCGTCGGATTCTTTTCACATGTCAGTTATAAAACGCTATTATTTTAGTAAAGGTTTAACTGATAAATTTAAATGCTCTGTACTATTCATTTTGAAGCTACTGGCTATAAAGAGACACGTTTATCGGTATAAAAGGAAAGAATTTCCGGTTTTTATTTTTCAGCCCTACCTGGTCTCGTTTTTGGGGGGGCCTGTCCAGGCCTGGGGAGGGGGGCATTTCGCCCCGCCCCACCCCCTAAATATTTTTCTCATCCCTTGAGCTAGGAAGCTGAAACTTACCACACTATACCCAGGGTCAAGCTCTACCAGTTAAAAAAAAAGAAAAAAAACAAGATGGCCGATTTGATGACGTTACGATGACGTCATTTTCAAAAAAGTCAATGTTTCTGTTAGATTTTTCGAATTTCTTATTTATGTGTTTTCTTCGCAAACACTACCTGATAAATTTAGGAATTAATGACCGCCTTAGTGAATATTATCGTGTAATAATTTGTCGATGTTTAGTTCTAGAACGTCAATCAAAAAACCGAGCGGCGTAGCCTCGAGGTTTTTTGATGAGTCTAAAACTAAACATCGAAAAATTATTACACGATAATATTCACTAAGAAGGTCATTACCTCCATTCTAACATGCGCAATGATAAATATTTCCTCGTTTCGAAAGCGGAATGGCAAATTTTCTGCAAACTTATTCCGTTTTAATGCGAGAATTTCGTGACTGGTTTGCAGGCCATGCTCGCGCGAGCTGACCGGTCACGAGCTGCAGCTGTGTGAACTCCGCCCACTGCGCAGTGAATGAACCGATCGTCGCTCCGCTTTGTAGCACTGCGTCACAAGAATGAGACGTCAACAGTTCGGCACGTAAATGAAACAGATCACAACAAACAAATGAAGATTATCATCTGATAATCTCCGTATATTTTGAGGTCTGGACCAATCAGCGCACGGCTGTAACGTGGAGCATGTTAGAATAGTAAATAATAACCTGATGTGAAACAAAATAGAGAAGGAACATTGCTTCCTGAGACATGCTTTCCTTTCACACCGATATGATGAGCAATGCCAATGCAAGGTGAAAATTGAAATATAAAAACGTTCCGTGTGTCCCTTGTATGTGTATGGCGGCCATTTTGGATAATATTTAGTTGCTTCGTCTCTCTAACGTTCACTTCCCTCAAAAGACTGACGAATGGAATGGGTATACTAAAAAAGATCTTAAAACTGAATCAAAATGAACCTTTTTTGGTGTTTCTAATCAGTTCACAGAGCCTCCTCTGTCCCCTTTACCATACAATCTGGAATATTTCAACTCCCCTCCACCCGCCCCTCTCCTCCCCCCCCCCCTTCTCCCCCGGGTATCCGAAGAACGTGGTCGGTTATGATAGGCACACGTCCCGTATTTTCCTTCCAGCGCTGAAAGTAAAACCAGTTAAACTTCGAACCTTGTTGTCGATTGTCTACGGGGTGTGTGTGTGCGGGGGAGGAGGGGGGTGTGGAGGGAGGTATGAAGGAGGATAGGTACAGTTAGCTATCTGGGACTGCTGATGGCAAATTATACCACCACCAACGCCACATTCATCACCCTTCAAAGTTGCGGTACGTGAAGTGTATGTTACTGCCCAGACACCGACAAGTCCAGACCTAGATCCTCACTCCCCACAGCTCACACCGAATCGTAGCACAAACGCCCTTTCTCTACTTCTCTCCCAGTGCACAAGCACACAGTGACCTCACCGGTGAACGTGGACACCGCCCCAGGCTTAGTTTACCCAACGAGATCTTCAGTAGGATATAAAGTAAAACACATTGGACCATATATGGGTCACATATACACCCGAACTCACACACCAAACTGCTCTTTCTACACTACTCTCTAGTCATTTAACGTCATTGTTCTTTTTTTTCTATTATAGAATTAGCGAACATAAAATGAAGAAAGAAAAAAAACACAAAAAAAACACGAATGAATATTGAATTTCTCAAACCAGCATATAATACACAAGGTTACACATATACGAAGGGATTACTGAGAAATATATGACTTGACAAATGAGTGACGTGTTCATTCATAAATTCAATATTTAGATTAATTATTTGAATTTAGACGAAGAATTTTCACGAGAAAATAAATAGGAATTAACCCTGCTATGGCCATATCATATGAAAGACTCAATGGTCATATTATCCATTGGATGAAGTGTCAAATTGTTGTATCAAAATATTAATGGTGACGCATTCAAATAACAACGGAAGGAAACTAATGTAATGTTAAGGGCTTGTCGCTCACCTGGGGATCAAAATTGACGTTTTTTATAGCACATTTTTGGTCGTGCACATTTTATTTCTTCTATTGTACTTTTCTATCGATTCATTCTCCAGGTGATATTATTTTGGTGAAAGCATGTTAGCTTAGGTGGCAAAATTTTCGCCTGCTCGAGTGAAGACATTCTAAACGGGAAATTAACACCTACACTGCAGGTGTTCCCACTTTCAGTTAATAAGCCCTAATATATTTATCGCTTCTATTCTGAGAGTTGACTTCTCCAGTTTTATTAGGTTAAACTGTTTATTTCTGGGAAAGTTTTGATCATGGAGATTTCAAATATGGCATACATGTAGTTATTCTGAACTTCAAAAAGGAAAAAAGTGCCTCAGTTTTCTACGTGTTTTTTTTCTTCTGGATGCTGAGATATGTCGTTATAACGACTTAGTAAGTCGTTCTAACGACATAATAAATCGTTCTAAAGACTTAATAACTCGTTTTAACGAAATAATAAGTCCTTCTACCGACTTAATAAGTTATAAGGACTTAATAGGCTAAACAAAATTAAATTCCCATGTCACTTTTACGGCTCCGTAGAATTACGAACAGGGATAACTAAGGAATATATGACTGACAAATGAGTGATATGGAAAACTCGATGGCCATATTATACATTTGATGAAGTGTTAAGGTTACTGTTGTCGATCCCATTTACTTTTGCGCACGCATCACAATTTTGCTTAATTAAACTACAATGAATCTTTTCCATGCATACAAACTATACATTTTCTGAAAGCTCTTTATTCAGGGAATTTATATTTTTGGATAAATTTCTGTTTTGTTTTTGTCCCAAGTGATTTATATCGCGATATATGACATCGTTTCGGATAGTATGGTCTTCAAAAAGACGCTCTAATAACACTTACAGTTTTCATCAGACAAACTTGATTTTTTTTAATAATAAAATTTACTATTTGAATAAAGGTCTTTTTAGTCGCGTTTTATATTTTTTTTTCAATTCTTCAACTTTGCACGCTGATAAAATAACTCCTAGGGCATAACTAAAAAAAACGGTGGCACCGTTTTTTTATTCAAATAGTAAATTTTATTATTACAAAAAATCAAGTTTATTAGCGCGTCTTTTCGAAGACCATAATATCCGAAACGATGTCATATATCGTGATATAAATCACTTGGGACAAAAACAAAACAGAAATTTATCTAAAAAAATAAATTCCCTGAATAGAGAGCTTTGAGAAAAGATTCATTGTAGCTTAATTAAGCAAAATTGTGATGCGTGCGCAAAAGTGACTGGGACCGGCAACAGTAACCTTAAATCATCTGATTAATGAGTGTGAAAAATGAAGAGTATTAGGTCGGAACAAACGTGTTTGACAAATAAATAGTTTGATTTTACATTTACTAATTATTAATATAATTTTTTTTTTCTGGATATAAAGCACATATATTAATACTGTGTGGAAGAGCTAGTAAGTTCAAACCTGCGACCCACCAACAGTAAACACAAGCGCTATGGCTCATTTCAGCACCTCGGCTTTCACAAAAGAAGAAGCTGGAAAATCGAAGTAACTGTTTGCGACATTTTGTCCCATACACACAGGGCCGTGAACTGAAATTGGACATTAATGTTAATATTACTCCATTTTATAGAATGAGATGTCATTAAGGGTTATCGATATCTAGATCTCATTAAGGGCTTCAATATCTAGATCCCATTAAGGCGTATCGATAGCTAGATCCCATTAAGGGGTATCAATATCTAGATCCCATTAGGGGGTATCGATAGCTAGATCCCATTAAGGGGTATCAATATCTAGATCCCATTAAGGGGTATCGATAGCTAGATCCCATTAAGGGGTATCAATATCTAGATCCCATTAAGGGGTATCGATAGCTAGATCCCATTAAGGGGTATCAATATCTAGATCCCATTAAGGGGTATCGATAGCTAGATCCCATAAAGGGGTAGCAATATCTAGATCACATTAAGGGGTATCGATAGCTAGATCTCGTTAAGGGGTATCAATATCTAGATCCCATTAAGGGGTATCGATAGCTAGACCCCATTAAGGGGTATCAATATCTAGATCCCATTAAGGGGTATCGATAGCTAGATCCCATTAAGGGGTATCAATATCTAGATCCCATTAAGGGGTATCGATAGCTAGATCCCATTAAGGGGTATCAATATCTAGATCACATTAAGGGGTATCGATAGCTAGATCTCATTAATGGATATCGATAGCTTGATATCATTAAGGGCATCAAATGCTAGATATCACTAAGGGGTATCGATAGCTAGATATCATTAAGGGGTATCGATAGCTAGATCTCATTAATGGGTATCGATAGCTTGATATCATTAAGGGCTTCAATAGCTAAATATCATTAAGGGGCATCGATAGCTAGATTCCATTAAGGAGTATCGATAGCTAGATATCATTAAGGGGTATCGATATTTAGATGTCGTTTAGGGCTATCGATAGCTAGATGTCATTAAGGGGTATCGATAGCTAGATATCATTAAGGGTATCAACAGCTAGATATAATCAGATAGATATCATTAAGGGGTATCGACATTTACATGTCGTTAAGGGGTATCGTAAGCTTGATCTCATTAAGGGGTATCGAAAGTTAGATCTCATTAAGGGATATCGATAGCTAGATCTCATTAAGGGGTATTTATAACTAGATATCATTAAGGGCTTCAATAGCTAGATATCACTAAGGGGTATCGATAGCTAGATGTCATTAACAAGCCGGAAAAGTTGGAAAATCGAAATTGTGACTTCATTAAGGGCTTCAATAGCTAGATATCATTAAGGGGTATCGATAGCTAGATGTCATTAAGGGGCATCGATAGCTAGAGGTCATTAAGGGCATTAATAAGTAGATATCCTTAAGGATATCAATAGCTAGATCTCATTAAGGCGATCGTCGTTTAGATGTCGTTTTGTGTATCGATAGCTAGATGGTCCACTATTTATTTTCGTTACTCCTTGGGGTAGCGGCTTGAAAGTTCCATACTATATAGTTGAACCAATCTCCACAAGAAAATGTAACCAATCCAAGATGGCCGTCATGATGACGTCAGAGTGACGTCATTATCTCGAAAGCCAATATTCGCCTAATGTATAAATTACATTTATGCCATTTTCGGCAAGAAAAATGCCAAAAATGAATAGAATGATAAAAAACACGACATCCTGAGGACACCTCGTGACCATCATTTTGAATTTTCCCATGATTCTACGTACATATGATAAAGCAAATAATCACAGAATGACGCCAATATGATTCGCGAAAAAGCCAAAAAGTTTCAGTTTTTTTGCCCCGTTCCTTGCGGAGCTGCAGAGAAAAGTTTGGTAGTACCCTTCCCCCCTCCCAAGTCAGACAGGGTTTATGCATTAATGATAATTTTAATTTCAATACTAGGGCCATTATTCAATTGATCTGATTGATGGGCGGGTTTTTTGCCTGTAAATGCAAGTTTACAGGGCTTCGTTCGTTCCTACTACGTTCGTCCCATGAATCCTCTTACTGAAGTTACATTTACACTCCGGGAAAACACGGCTCCATGGGTCGTATGGCTCTATCCGGCAATAAAACAACCCCTTCCCACTCTCTGTCCACTGCTTTTATCAAGTTCGGCAAATAGTTTCATTGCCGTGAAGAGCTGATCCGTCTGCAATCAGTCTTCAAACATCAACGGCCGGTTGAATTTTCGCCATTATCTTCGTTCTGGTACGTAATCCGCACGATACGTTGCCGATCACGTGACACGTACGAATATAATGGAGGAGAAATTCAACCGACCGTTAATATTTGATGACTGATTCAGGTCTTACCGGCAATGAAACTATTTGCCGAACTCGATAAAAGCAGTGGACAGACAGTGGGGAGGGGTTGTGTTATTGCCGGATGAAGTCGTACGACCTTCCCGGAGTGTAAATGTAAGGTTTGTAAGAGGATTCCTGGCGTAGTAGGAACGAGGAACACACGAAGCCATGTAAACTTGGCTAGTTTTTGGGAATTCATGTGGTCATTTCTTACAAATGAAAGGTAACCCCTGAATGTATGTACGGTAGTAAATACCCACGTTTTCAGGGAATGTTATAACAGAGTTCCTTTTAACACAGCGTGATTGGTTACCAACGACCCACCGTAGACCGACATGATTAATGCGGATGTAACCGTCAGTCATTCAAAGTGATTGCCTAACACAAGTGCTCCGTAGCTGCCACTTAGCATCCAGCCTGTTAACATATAAAGTGCCCTAATAAATCCAGTTCGAGAATTAAGCCGTGAACACAGTGTACGTTCTCGGCCGATAGTATTGTGAAAACATGAGAGTCCAGGAATCCACAACAGTGAGAGCAAAATAGATCTTGTAAGTCTCGCGGTGGCCGTTTATCATTTTTACGAGGTCGACTTGAGACGTGAGAATAGATAAGTCTGACATGTGTAAAACGATTAGAGGATATATAGCTACAGTCGTTATGGATACACGAAAATATATCGTAAAGAGAATTACTGACGTGGTATATTTCCCTGTACACTCTATCACATTTTCCGAGTTGCACCGTTATCGCAGTAAGCAAAAAACATCATCACCAATATACACCATCCGCAAACCTGGAATCTCGAGGACGAGATTTCAAGCGAGATTTCAGTTTGTCGATTTCAAGGAGAACGTTGCACCATATTAACTTCAATCTGCGTTTTCAAGCAATATTCAAATTGAAGCGAAATTTTCCGGAAGGCCGATTCATGAAGCCTAACAGGCTTGAGATCTGTGTGACCTACATCCAGACCTGGGGAGGGCCTAAACATTGTTCATACATGTACCCATTGAGCTAGGGGGGAGGGGCGGGGGCTGAAACTTACCACACTATACCCTTGCTTCGAACTCTAACAGAAAATGTAACAAAATCCAAGATGGCTGCTTTGATGACGTCACATTTACGTCATTTCCTCAGAAGGCATATTTGTCTTTGCAAAAATTGTAGGCCTATAATAAAGTAGTAAATAACAATCTGATGTGTAATAAAAGTGTTTGCCCACTTTTATGAGCAAAAAACCGATATTTTGGAAAAAACGACGAAAATGATCGCCATTTTGAATTTACCCATGATTATCTGCTTGCGGGGTTTTGCATATACATGTAGGCGAAACATGACCCCAATATGATAAGCTACAAAGTAGAAGAGTATCAGCTCTCAATTTTGTGACGTTCCGGAGACGGGGTAGAAAATTGGTTAGGTTGGCCTAATAAAAGCTACGATTTGCAAATGGTTCATTCTCAATCAAGCTACCTTTCGCTGATGGTTCATCTAAAATCAAAAATCGTTTTTGAAAATTCGCCACAATAATCCAGAATAAAGTTTCTAGTTTATTTCGAGATCGTTTTAATTTTGACTCTCTCGCTCTATGAATGCTGCATCAAAATGGTGTTCATTCCAGCACATTATATATTGGCAGAAGCAAATATTTGCTTCTGATACTGGTGATATCTCCCAGAGGCACAGATGATGGAGATCGGGGGAGGGGTGCGAGACGACACGAATCTGCGCGGCTATGACTGAGTTACCGTTGGATTATATTGGCATGACCCATATCAACGAACAACGAATCGAACCAACCACCACTCAGATCCACCATAGCTCATTGGGATTGTTTATCAACTGTATTGGTTGACTGTAGACTGTAAATACAATTGTAAATCTGTCACTGATATCCTGACATAATAACGCATGTTCATCCGTTCATGTTTTGGAGTATAGTCTATACACGAGAGGATTATATAGGTCACTCATATATGTAATTCCATGAGGTTTTCGTTAGATCACCGAAGTTAAGCAGTGTTGAGCTCGGTCAAGTAAGAATGCATCATTAGGTTTTTCTCATATTAACGTAATAACACCAGATTCTCAACTACCCTCACTGTATAGTGGTTCTGCTTCTGTTGGCAATATGTGAGTCCATAAATTGTTAATTATATCATGATAAGGACCAAGCTTAGCTTAATGAGTATCACCCTGCGAGATCATTATATTAAATTTTAAATTAAATTTATTTTAAATCCGAATCTCTTCACACAGAGTTTACAGTGAACAGATTTATTTATTTGGAATCCATGAGAAATGCGCTTTCCATACCACAGCTATGAGGCATACTTTTGCTGTATAAAGACAAATTGTAGAGGATTTGTAAAAGTATGTGCAGGAGGGCGCAGTATCCTTAACGAGTATTTATACACCCATCTAAAGAAAGGAACATTATGCTTGAGTATTATCATTCTGTTTTTTTTTAAGAAAGGACCAATATACTCACTTTAATGAGTATCATCATCCTGCTATTTAGAGAAAGGGCCATTATGCTCACTTTAATGAGTATTATCATCCTGCTATTTAAAGAAAGGACCATTATGCTTACTTTAATGAGTATCATCATCCTGCTATTTAGAGAAAGGGCCATTATGCTCACTTTAATGAGTATTATCATCCGGCTATTTAAAGAAAGGACCATTACGCTTACTTAAATGAGTATTATCATCCTGCTATTTAAAGAAAGGACCATTATGCTTACTTTAATGAGTATCATCATCCTGAAATTTAGAGAAAGGGCCATTATGCTCACTTTAATGAGTATTATCATCCTGCTATTTAAAGAAAGGGCCATTATGCTTACTTTAATGAGTATTATCATCCTGCTATTTAGAGAAAGGGCCATTATGCTTACTTTAATGAGTATTATCATCCTGCTATTTAGAGAAAGGGCCATTATGCTCACTTTAATGAGTATTATCATCCTGCTATTTAGAGAAAGGGCCATTATGCTCACTTTAATGAGTATTATCATCCTGCTATTTAAAGAAAGGACCATTATGCTTACTTTAATGAGTATCATCATCCTGCTATTTAAAGAAAAGACCATTACGCTTTAATACCTTAATGAGTATTATCATCCTGCTATCTAAAGAAAGGACCATTACGCTTACTTTAATGAGTATTATCATCCTGCTATTTAAAGAAAGGACCATTATGCTTACTTTAATGAGTATCATCATCCTGCTATTTAAAGAAAAGACCATTACGCTTTAATACCTTAATGAGTATTATCATCCTGCTGTCTAAAGAAAAGACCATTATGCTTACTTTAATGAGTATTATCATTCTGTTATCTAAATAAAGGACCATTATGCTTAACTTAATTAAGTATATTAATTTATATGTCGGAAAGTCGGAAATATGCCAGTTATAATTTACCAGTTGTAATATGCCAGTTATCACTACCGGTACCTAAAATTATTTGGACATACCAAGGAAGAAATGGGATTTAATAACCCCAGTTTTCCACCAGAAGCTACCGTGTTAATGCAGGAAAAGCCGACAACCTCAGTCGAATTTTATAGGATAGAAATAAAAAAGGAATGAGAAATAGACAGCGGCTAAAAATCTAGCACCACACCGCGTGAACTCCCAGCTTGACAACACTTAGCAACTTGTTTGGATGCAAGAGTGCCCTTGTAGGTTATTTGCAGAATTAATGTGTATTGCACATTTTCTTGTCGGCCTGTATTCAGTAGAGGCTCCTAGGTAAAACCAGGGAACCGTCGACACTTCTGTTTACTGGCTTAGAATTCTACACATTTTATGAAAATACCGCATCTGCCGAACAGGCATCCACTCGACGTGAGGCCGTCACTTGTGAACTGCTTTCCGACGCGCATACTCTGACCACGATATTGCTCAGCGTTTTCTCTTCTGAGATAAACGTCTTGCAATGAAAATAATATATATTGATTAAATAATAATAATATAAAAATAATAATAATAATAATTAAAAAAATGAAATGATCGAAAGAAATGAGGGTATTGAAAAAGACATCCACTCAACGTTGCTTTGTATGATAAAGGTAATGGGGCCGGGTACAGGAGTTAATCCTCCTTCAATGTTCTGCTAAGGCCCCCGCAGACTAATTGCCTCTGAGTTATTATGTAATTATACATTGAGGTGAATTTTTCTCATATGATTACGCAATCTAGACGTTCTTGTATGTGGATTTGTACATTTGTAGATGATTTAGTTTCTCTCATTTAAATCGTTTTGATACAAAAGCTGATATAGCGGACGAGAATATATCGTGAACTCTTCTATATACCCAAGCGAGCAGGGGGTATTCTCTCCAGTTATAAGCTCGGGCGTCTCATCCGTCATTCAGTAGACAGTAAACGTCCGCATCCATACCCGAGAGTCTTTATTCGTTCGACACTAAAATAGCAGCAAAATCCAAGTTGGCAAGAAACTATAACTACAAGGTAGTTAATAAAATCACAAGATAGTTAATATAACCACAAGAAACTAGTTGGTATATTCAGAAGTTAGTTAATATAATCACAAGTTAGTTGATATATTCACAAGTCAGTAGGCTTGCGGTAGAGAAGCGGTCAACCGTTTCATTGATGCCGATAAGATAGATATCAGTGAGGTTCCTGTCTTCAAATCCGTATCCGTATCCATTTGTCCATATGTTCTTTGGACTTTTCAAAATTCATTGACCGAGTTTTCGAATTCCAGCTGCTAGTCGAAGTTGGATCGCCAATCGGTGTCCGTAACTATGGCAGAGATAGCACCACGAAGTGCAACCAGTTTAACTAAAACTGCAAGGAGATCGGCTTTTGACATCGAATCGACTACTACCATCTTATTGTTCGGTAAAGAATTGGCCCGTTGACTGACGCGGACTATCCTGGGGTGAATACAGCGGTGCGCGGAGGATAGAAAGAATTTGGATTCCACGATTAACGCAAAAATAGTTTCCATACTCAACGCATTACCAGGTGGAAAGGTGGAAAGTTTACCAAGTGGTTGGGAAAAAACATTTATAAACATTTTAGTGCCGTAATATTTGTGATTTTGGATCAAAGAACTTTTGGTGAGTATACGGCATTATCTTCAACTCGTTCTCGCTTTGCATGACACCAGGAGTTGCGTTATTAAATATTATATCAGCATGTTCCAAAATCAGGGTGAAAGTCGAAAGAAATCCCAAACTTTTATTATACGCTGTTTTTGAGTGATGTTTTCGTATTTATGCCTAAATCGTTTCGGACGATACTTTATGGAATTTTAGTTTCCATGAACTGTTGCTGGAGTTATCCCATAATTAGCTGAATGTTAATCCTCTCTTCACGTCTATTGTAAGACCTATTATTACTACTCTCAATAGATATTTCATGTTACATATGCCTATAAGAGTGATAATTATCACAAAACCGTTTCAATAATGGATCTGCAGGTATTCTTTGTTCTTTGGCCGATACTTACTCCTATATATGCATACCACAGGGTGGCACCTTTAAGAATAGCTAAGTTTAATGGTCACGAGCTTTTCGCAGATAGTGGATATCTGCTTCGTCAGGTTGCTTCGCATATGTTTTACCTCTTTACCGCTCTGTTTGTGTGATGAAAAAGATATGTCGTGTTTACGTAGGAAAAGTTAATTTGTGTGT
Organism: Hanleya hanleyi; assembly: GCA_036873755.1. NCBI lineage: Eukaryota > Metazoa > Mollusca > Polyplacophora > Lepidopleurida > Hanleyidae > Hanleya > Hanleya hanleyi. Next base: position 65,492 of record JAVTVY010039172.1, on the reverse strand, counting down.
GATGGTAATAAAACCGATAGTTTTCACTCCAAAGCCTGCAGAATTATATTTTTCTTAAAGTGTACATGTTGAAATATCAGTCTCGAAAGAATTGCGATGATCAAATGCGGAAAAATAGAGATATAATTGATCAAAATGTACTTCCTGGAATTTATACAAAGGAATTTCCATTCCTGATTCTTTCAAATAATCAAAGTCTCTAATATATATTGTGTGTCAATATAGTTTTGGTTTGAGGAGTCATATTTTTACTACCAGAAAAAAAATCTTCCATATAAATTCCCAGAAAAGAAAAAGGAACATATGTGGAGACAACTCTTGATTTTTCACGAGCTCCAAAATCATTTGCGTACACTTCACCATCCATAAGATGGCTTGCGAATCGTGTGTCTCCATTATCGCCGAGCGATATCCGGTGTTTTACCGGATTCTGTTCGGCCATCATCCGGCGGAGAACAGACTCGAAAACTCTGATAAATTACAGCTTTTCATACATACCCCGGAAACAGATATTGCCTGGGCTTACAAAATATATAGGTATGAATAACTTTCGTATCATCCAAGAGGTGTGATAGATCTGTAATTTTGAACAAGTAGATCATCACATGACTCGAAAATGGCGGGTTACGTTGGGGTTACGTCGGTAGACTTTAGCTGATTGGCTGACGATGTCACGTGGTATTGATTTATGGAAATTCCCTCTAGCAGTTGCCGAAAGTAGTCTGAAATGGATACACACGATTCCAGGGTCAGTCTTACCGCGTATAGATGACCCAGATGGTTACAGGTTGCTCCAAAATGGACGACCACAGTGACGTCAGACTGGTGTCATACGCTGTTTTAATTTCTCAGACTTCCCGTAAAGATCACTGGAGCCAGTTTTATTTCCCATGTACGACCATATTACATGTAGAATACATTTGGATAGCTAATTACCTAAATCTCATGGATATAACCGATTTTATTTCTAAATGCATTGAAACTTGGGTCACAGGAAAAAAAGTGTGATAGCGCATGACCACTTATTTTTTATATTGCGCAGAAGACCAGCGCGGCCTGCTGCGATTTTGAAATAATTGGGGTCATTTCCATGATAATTTGGAAAATTAATGAATTACAGCTTGTTAATTATACAAGTATTTAAATAGTGCAAACACAGCTGCCAATGTCTGCTATTGCATCAGTCCACTTCAGTCAATATCACCCGATCAGGTGGCATCTTAATATTTAGTCGGCAAAGCGATGGAACTCATAGCCTACAGTCAAGCACTGAGTTCGTCTAGAAAATCAAATCTAGTATGATTTCGCCCACTAATCGTACATCACGTTCCATATGGAGCAGATAATGGAACAGCCACTTTAACCCCTTTAACCGTATTTTGACAATGTGTTATTAATTTGAAAGCCCCTACAGTCGGCGAATTCATGTCGCATAGCCTGTTTGAACCACGGGATACGGAGATGACGAATAAGCCAGAAATTCAATATGCTTTACACATGTTTAAAGTTTGTGTTTATTTTATTACTGGGTATAAATGTTTTTGGTAATGCCTAGCACTTCCGTGTTTTGCTGTTCTGTGGTTCAATTCTCCGAGTAGAATTTAGGCTCGTCAATGTTAATATTTCGTTTATCATCAGCCACTCGCGAGATGAGTGGGTAAGACAGGCGGAGTTATTATTTTTCTTCCTATATTTTAATTTTATTTAAGGTATAAAATAAAAGAATACGATTTACATATAATCCGGTACCTTCACTAAAATGCAGTTAAACCTTAGACAATAGAGCTTCCCCGATAACATCGGAAGATGCATTGATGCGTGGCTCCCTGTCTGTTTTGCGGTTCATTATTTTGGTGCCTATTCTATCTCTTCGGGTCTTTTCTAGGAATAGAAGGATAATTTGATCCATATTGACCATATTTACACCAGTTATCAATTGTTGAAAAAAAATAGTTAAGAGGTAAGAAAGAAACCAGAAGAAAGAAGCGCAAATCAGGAATCTAATATAATTAGTGTTAGCTCATACAACAACCACCTTCACGAAGTTGGAGCATGTTAGGTGATTCGTTACATTTTACACACAAAACGTTGATGGTAAAGGCCTCACACACAATAAGAGTCCTATATTAAAGTATGGTAATACTTGGAGAAAAAAAAATACTATATTAAAAAAGTCTGATATTTTGACCATATGGTATTTTTTTTATATAAATCATCTTTGTATGAATAACATGGATTTCAATGGGATTTTAGGGTTCAGTCAGAAATGTGCATTCTACATGCTAGAAAAAGAATTAGCATGGTGAACATTCAATTTCATACATATATTTTTACCGAATACATGTATTACTGATTGAAATTAGCCACAAAAATGGGTCCTTCACCATGCCCATTTCTGGCAACAAAGATAAACTTGTGCCAAACTCCCATGTTAAAGGATAGGAGAAAACTCAAATCCAAAGTGTAGGTAAAGGGTACTGGTAAATCAAGGGTAAGGATAAATCAAGGGTAAGGGTAAATCAAGGGTAAGGGTAAATCAAGGGTAAGGGTAAATCAAGGGTAGGGGTAAATCAAGGGTAAGGGTAAATTTGAGGTTTTTTTCGTCAGATAAACTATAACTGAAATCTTAGCTGTTGATGACAGTTTTGAGAGATGAATGCTCATTTGTTCATAAATCCAGGTTTCGTGGGATATAGCGGGTGTTTCCGGTAAACGAAAGGTAAAGAATCCCCTAGTCTACGTATGCAATAATGCCGTTCCCTTGGGGTACTCATGTCACCTACGTTCTTGTGAACCAAACAAACAAACAAACAAGCAAGCAAATCACAAAAATATATGATGGATGGTGTCAAATTGTGCAAACGAAAAAGAATTGGATGCTCGAAATTACATTCATGTCCCAAACGTATGCTCAAGAAAGGTGTTTTGCACGTTGTTCAATGTAATTTTTAACAGAGCTAAGACGCCCGATTATTCTCACAAACATATATACGGCAAAGAATTGGGACTTTTTCGTCATTTTTCGATTATGTAGATGAGCTAGGTGCTTCAAATTAGTGCAAGTCGATTAAGGAGTTTTAAGCGTTGCTTTTTCTTTAAAATACGTAGATGACAGGGATGCTCCAAAATATTTCGCGGAGTTTCTCCCATATTTGAAGACGACTAAGATGTTCCAAACGATATACACTTATTTTTAAATGCACAGATGAATATGTAGATATGTTGATGTATTCTCACAATTCAGTTCATAACAAAACACGTGTACCCTCCTTGCAGTGTTAACCCTTTTTGTCGCACTTGCGACACAATGAGTTGTGACGAAACGCGTTGACATGCATTTGTGTTAACGCGTTTCGCCACATAATTTGACACATGCAGCGTATATTCCCATTTCGAAGAAGAGTGAAAGGACACAGAAAAAGAACATCGGATGTAGAAAAAAACGATGGGGGGGGGGGGGCGGGGGGTGCATGATTAACGAATGATTAAATTCAAGGAGCCTTGTACGTACGCTATGTGACACCCAAGTTCCACTGGTAGCCAATCAGATTTCTTCTTTTTATTTTCCGCTTGCGACGTCTTGATCATCATGAAATGTGGCTGAATTTCCATCCTCTTTCACCTAGAAATGACTCACTCCAATATTGAATAACGTATACTCCACATGCAGTTGCGAAACAATGAGATAAAATTGTTAGCTATCGCAAACAACAGTTGTTGCTGTCATTCAAACCACGCAGCTTGATTTCCGGCAATCCTCGGGTAATTCCGCCTCTCATCTCAGTTTGAATGTTGAAGAATGCGAAGCATTGTTTGTATCAGCATACAATTAATGTAGACTAACGAAATCACTCTGTCGGATAGGCTCAAGCAGATTTTTCGTCGGTAAAATTCAATTCTGAAATAATGATTTATTTTGAGCAGGCAACCGCGCCTATGAAGGAATATACGCATTTCACGCTGATAATTCTCACTGTTTTCTAAGATCCCTGCAGAACTAATATATTTCAGGACCAATTTCATGCAAAATTATTTTTGTTTTCATCAAAATATTTAGGTTTGTCACGGCACTTTGGACTGGTGAATGTGTTACAACCAACATTAAACAAACAATAATGGTCCATTATCAGCCCCATGAACAGTTCTCCTCTCTAAAATGGAAGTAAACAGAGTTTTGCTTAATAAATTATTAATATAGTACACTAAGTAAACTTCATCAGGGGTGGCAATGGATGTACATATATGCGTCGACGGTATTAAAAAAAATTGTCGTGTATTTAATTGGCATAATAATGCACGTTATACAGTTTGGCCTATTATATGGTTATTATAATTATATGATTATCTTTATATTGCCATCACATGTAACAATATCCAAAGAATTTTGGCTAAAGATTTGGAAGAGTGATGATGGATTGATCAAGTTATTAAGCAAAAACGACCTTTTCTACCTCCATTTTAGTGAGGCAATTTTCCCTATCCGATAAAGCCGCGCCTAGTCGCTATATAGCTGAAATATTGCTGAACGGGACATTAAACCTTAATTCTCTCTCTCCCGTGTCTACCCATTCATGCATGTACGTGCATTAAATCAGCCCGAGTCTCTACTTTGCTACTCTCCTCGCTCAGCGAGTTAGAGAAGCACGTTGATTGAATGAGTTTAAACAGCACAAATGTCCCTGGTTCCCCCATGTTATCTGTAGCTCCGCATCTACTCCATCTTTGCTATAAATACTCGCTTCAGCTTGTGAAAAGGTGCAGTAAACATCAAATCAGGAGCAATCTTACACTTGATACTGGCATCGGTACTTCTCAAAATAAACAACTGCTCAAGTAAAATAAATATGAGCGGTATAGCTAGACAATATAAGCGCTTTTCGGGGCCATTCGGCCGAAGGCCGTAGATTGTAACACTTCGTAAACTTTCGATGATCCGGCCAAGGATCCACGTCGCAGTCGTTTTCAATGGCATTATTACGGATTTTTAAAAAAAATAATTTTATAAAGAACTGACCATGGCCAGAACATTGCGATCCATGGTCACTCATCCCTTCAGAATATCCGTCCAGATAGAAAAGTTTCCCTGGCGAATAAGCCACCATTGCCCGCATTATAGTCTCGTGAGACTCCCTACTACGAGAAGAGGCTATAGGATAAATGGGAGCCATCCCCCAAATTTTTGGGGGTGAGTAGGCGCGTATGATTTCTGCGTATGATCTTCTGGCCAGTCAACATTAACTGTTTCCATCAAATGACGGCGCTGAGCTGCATAGATTAGTCTCTGTAATAGTACTAAACTGCCCGACGTACATGACATCCACTGATTGATAACTGTGTGTAAACACGCTAGAAACTGGTGAACTATTTCTTGACAGTCATCTGAAATGAAGCAATATGAGTTGTCTCCCTTGTCAAACGTCCACCTGACAACGGCAAATCATTTCATAATTATTTGAATTTCTGGGTTAAGAGTGAATACATTTTTGGCTAACTTCCTTCATTGTTCCCTCTCCATTGTTATTATATTTAGTAAGGTTCATCAACTGATTGCAAAACTGTTTTCACTAACCCTTTCAAATAATTAACACAGTCGCTGTTAGTTGCGTCCAAATCTCACTGATATGACGACGCTTTATCGTCATGAGGAAAAAGGCGATCAATGCAAGTTGCCCACACTAGTATTGTAACTATACCGTCTCGCTGTCAAAATAGTGGCATGGCTCCCATTTATGTGAGAGTCGTGATCTCACTATCACGAATGCATGACTCTGTTGAGAATGCATTACCCGTTTTGTCAGGAAACAGAACGAGGTATAATGTCACGTGACTCATTAACATACTGGTCATGGCAACCTGTAACCATCTGGGTCATCTATACGCTGTAAGACTGACCCGGTGATGGTGTGTATCCATTTTCAGCCTACTTTCGGCCAACCACCTCGCTGGGGGTCTAATAATACCCTAGCCACCATTCAGATTTTTGGACAGGATTCCCGGCCGCGCGCACATCGCCGGAAGTGACATCATATATAATAAAATAGATGTTTGCCGAACATTTCGATTATTTTTTAAGTCTTCATAATACCTCTGTTGACCTAGCGTTAAAAAGAATTATCTGGAGATTATTTCCCCTGTTTATCTGAACAGAGCATATGAAAAGTAGTACGCTCATGTGCGAAACTGAAGGAGTTGTTCTGTCGGATTCAAACTGAACCGCGCATAGGTGTGTTTTCCTCATATACGTCATAGCAACGTAGTAAAGGTCAACTTCCGCTATTGGAGGCAGGGATGTTAATGAGTCTGTGAAATGGAGCATGCGCTGTGGGGAGGATGACTTTCTGCAACTATATGAGGGAATTCCGTCAGCCAATCAGTTAAACTTTACCGACTAACCCTAACGTAATCCGCCATTTTCGTTTCATGTGCTGTCCTACTTGTTCAAATGTACAACACCTCTTGGACGATACGGAAGTTATTCATATCTGTATCTTTTGTAAGCTCAGACGATATATGTTTCAGAACTAGTATAAAAAGCCTGTAATTTATCAGATTTCTCGAGTCTCTTCTCCGTCCGATGAAGACCGAACAGTATACGGTAAAGTATTGGATATCACTCCGCAATAATGGCGAAACACGATTCGCAAGCCATCTTGTGGATGGTGAAGTGTACGCAAATGCTCCTCATGGCTGTCTAAAATATAACGTGATCTATCACGTGACAAGATCAGATGAAGTTATTATGGCGGCTCAAGAAGATTAGAATAATGGACACAGGCATTGAGCGAGGAAATTATAAACATTTTTAGTTGGATTTATATTTTTCGATGGGTAAGTAAACACATTCCATTTGAGGTTTATTGCTAGCTCTTTATTGAGGCAAAATAGGTGAGAATTTCGCAGAATGAGGGCATTCAGGGCATAGGCTAAATCCAAAAGTTAACTCCAGCGAAGCCCCTGTCACTCTCGGTACAAATGTACCTTGACCATGTCGACGGGAGAGTGACGTTTCTGTCAATATATACTCTCAGAAATATTCAGGGAATAATACTGAATGGATCAGGCTGCACATCCACAACTCAATTTCACGGATTTTACCCGAAAGCCAGGGATAATTTCCTGAAATTCAGGTATCATCCACGAATTAAAGCTAAATTACCTGAATTTTAGGGGATTTTACGTACCTGAATAGGGTCGGGAACTTACTAATCAGGGTAGTAAATTTGCCTGAATTTCAGGGGAAATCCTGTCATTCAGGGATCTGTTTTCTGAATTTCAGGAAATTATCTCTGGATTTTAGGTAAAATCCCTGAAATTGAATTGTGGATGTGCAACCTGATCTTTTCAGGATTATTCCCTGAATATTTCAGAGAGTGAAAAAATTAACCGGGATATAGGGCGATATAGTGCCAGATATGAGATAAATTAATTACCGTGAGATCAACGACTCCCAACAGCTCTGTGAACATTTGATCGTGGTCAAATAGAGTATACATTGATTTATTTTCTTGTAATGTCGAATCAGCAGAGTTGAGAGATATGGGTTCGTCCGCCTCTCAGTGGATCCTATGTTAACTCGAAAGCGATGTTAACTGGTCTCTAAGGTGAAATTATCCACGCTTCTGGCGGAGTGATGTCAGCCTATTTCTCTGGCTGATGCTTTCTTCTCTAATGAGGACCCGGCCACCAGAAACTGACATCTTGGCATTCTTCAACTGATGGCTAATCAATTCTTTGACACTGATATATATATATATATACATATATTTATTCAACCGGGTCAAGTATTTCGGTTTCCAGTTTAACGGGTCACGCGTATGTGTTGGAGGCCAACGTTTAACCAAGGAATACTGACGAGCTCGCAGAATGGCGCATAGAATCTTGCATTGTGTATTGTATTATATACACGTAGGTACTGTCGAATGTGCCGGCTATCATTCTTTGCAATAAATAAAATCGTAGGCGATCGGCCCACATCACTCCTGTGATAGGGCTAGACGATTGGTCGCTCTCTTCCAATGAATCATACACTCTTGAAATGAAGGTGTTGTATTAAACATTATAAATGTACGAGGAGTGACAATATTATATGAAGTGTTATATTTGTAACATTTTCAAAAAGTGTCGAAGCTAAGTGTTATATCTAAAGTTTTTGTGCTGCAGGAGCAATATATACAACACTTTTGCTGAATATAACACTTTATATAATGTTGTCACGCCTCGGACATTTATAATGTTAAATACAACACTTTCATTTTAAAGGTGTATTAATTCGACAAATATTAATATAAATGCCTATTGTAATTAACGTGGATGGTCATTTTTCACAAGGATATACTTCATCGTGAAAAATGAGATGCAATGCCGGTATAATGCCAACATTTGGAGGAAACTGTGTGAATTCAACTTGTATTATTTTAAATAATAATCATTTTAAATTTATATGTGTAGGCGCTAAATCCGGAGGTTTTTGTCTATATCGTATGACAGCACCAATTCCAAATGTGCATGAAATTAAAATAATTAAAACATGAGAGTTACCTGCCCCTATATACTCGAGAATTTGCCGTTAATATACTACTATCGAGACATGATGATGTTCTACACATAAAAATCTATACATCCTAATCACTGTATTCTTCATCCAAAATAAGCAGTCGATTATACAAACCCAAGAACTAACTTTAGTCTGCTGGAACAAGGGAAGGAAGCCAATGGAAATAATTGCGATAATCCAAAATTGTCCCTGTAGCGTGGTCGGCGATTTTCCATAAGAAATCAAATAATAATTGATTTATCACCTCCCTTCTACACTGTCCATACTTATGCTGGTGATACACGTTTGGGTAGCGTTTCGATAGTTCTGTTATACCTGAGAGATGAGATAGAGTATTCAGCCTCTCTCTCTCTCTTTCTCTCGTTCTGTGTCGCCATTTCAAATGGTTTACAAGTAGCCTACATTGTTTTATGTATACATGTATAAATAGAAATAATTCTGGAACATAGGCAGTATTGACGTCTTACTGAAATAATTCTATATTTCGGCAACGTGTTGTTCTAGTTTTTGTTAAATTGAATCGTAGATCTTCTAGATTTTAGAAGTAGTTCTTATGTTATGTTTTGTTTATATCTAAATGTAGGAATAAAGGCAAGACAAGCTGAAGTGGGAAAGATGCGCAACATAATAGCTTCCCTGACTGTGGTCGTTATAACATTGACCTCTGAACTTCAGCTATGTAATGGTGCCTCCAACGACGACACTCTCCGACCAGTGGTGAAGACGAAAAACGGGAAAGTCCGAGGCATGCGGAGTTTCGTGACCAATCAACAGACTCCAGTCGACAAGTTTTTTGGAATCCCGTATGCTCAACCGCCATTGGGGGAGAGACGCTTCAAACGTCCAATAGCGGCCCGCCCATGGACAGGTATTATGGACGCCGTACAATTTTCGTCTGCTTGCTACCAAATTGTCCAGAACAACGGATTTCGTGGAGATGACATGTGGAATACAAAAATGCCTGTCAGTGAAGATTGCCTTTACCTTAATATCTGGGTCCCTAAGAACATTCAGAGGGCCATGACAGACTTACCGACCTTGGTGTGGATATTCGGGGGTGGGTTTTTCTCTGGGTCGGCTGATCTGGATATCTATGATGGCTCCTTACTGTCGGCCACTAACAACGTGATTGTAGTCTCCATGAACTATCGACTTGGGCCGCTCGGGTTTTTGTACCTCGGTACTCCAGGCGCCCCTGGTAATATGGGGCTGATGGATCAACAACTCGCGCTAAAGTGGATTTTCCAAAATATTCAAAATTTTGGCGGAAATCCTCGAAAAATCTCCATATTTGGAGAGAGCGCTGGTTCAGCGAGTGTCAGTTACCATCTACTCTCTCCTAAGTCCTGGGATTATTTCAATTCGGCAATTATGGAGAGTGCCACTGCTTTGTCACCTTGGGCATTCCGGTCAACCAATGACAGTATGAGTCTGTCTAAAAACTATTCAAAGTCGTTGCAATGCAGCTCAGAGGAGACGGATGAAATATTGGATTGCTTGAATAAAAAGTCTGCCGAAGAATTGCTTAAGCAACGACCTGATAATATCCCCAAATCCTTCAAACCCACAGTGGATGGGGAGTTTATTGATAAGTCACCAGAACAACTTATTCGTGAAAAGCGATTCAAGCGTTGCAACATTATGATAGGATATAACACAGATGAACAAACGTATTTCATGGCTTGGGCAGAGCCGTCCAAGTTTGGATATAATCTGCCGGAACCTTCGGTTTCCTCCACTCAGCTAGGGGAATACATTAATCGCCTTTCAGTCTCCAGCGTGCCCCCTTTGTCAAACAGTTCGCTTGATCTAGAGAGCGCCCTCTACGTTTACGTCGATTCGGTACCAAGGGAGGTAAGGGGAAGTAACTATGATGTGTTAGACGACATCGTCGGGGACCACGATTTTAAATGCTCAATTGTCCAGTTTGCGGAGTCATACGCGGCAGAAAATCTTGGCGTTTACTTCTACCACTTTCATCATCGGTCACTGACCAATCCCTGGCCAGAATGGATGGGAGTTTTGCACGGTTATGAAATAGAGTTTGTTTTCGGGATGCCTCACAACAAAAGTTTAGGGTATTCTACAGCGGATACTAGAATCAGTGACGTCATGATGTCTTACTGGGCGACATTCGCCTCTGAAGGGTAGGTAACTCCTATTTTCTTCATCTTTTGGGGAGAAAGCTATGAAATTCTCCGATCGGACATCGAGTATAGATCGAATCTCACTACGATGAAGTAATGCACTCTCAGAAGGATTGGGTCAAATTTACCAGATATTTTCGAGAATAAGAGGTGACGGGCCCAAACATTTTGGGTCAAATTCTATTTTGACTCAAACTCTGGATCCTTTGGACCCAAATAGTTTGAGTACGTCACGTCTATACCCATTCATAAAAAAACGGGGGAGTTGAAACGATCTATGCAGAAAGGTGTTACATAGATGTTCATACGACGGTATCTTGTTCTCGCGCAGATTGACCGAAAACTCGGACTAGTCAAAAAATGTAGGGCCAATGAGAAATGGGAAGACTTTGATCTTTGACCTTTTGACTTTGTCCGAAATTTCGGTCATTCAGAGCTGAGACCGGAATTCGTATGATCATAAGGTTGCGTGTCAGAAAAATCTACGGAACACGTTAATTCTCATCAGCCGTTTCAACTGTTTCGTTACGTCGCTTCCCACATCAGTCCAACATATAGTCGAGATTGATGACTACTGATAAGCCAGATCACTGCGCATGGAAATGTGTGTGATGAGAAGGGGAAAGGGGAGGAGAAAGCAGCTTATCACTTGTATACTTTCTGACTTTATTCGCCCGTCAATGTAACAATATCGGAATCACGTGAGCACTTACTGAACAGAACACCTCCCGTCGCATGTATTCTATGAAATAAAGAGCCATGTGAAAGGAAAAGAGCGTCCCTGAAATCGACGCGGATCGAAGGTCTTTAAAAACGAAGTTTGTCTGCTGGAGACTAGCTATCTCCCCCTTTTCCAATACGAAGGACAGGTGGAGACTACCATTTTCTCTTCAAATTGTGTCTACAATTTAGACAGGCCATGATTCGCCACATTTCGGCAGGTCTTTTGCACACGCTCTGTGTAAACACTTTGATACAATGCACTTTAGTTGTTTGTAGTATAACAAATCGTTGTGTATGTTCTTCAGAATCCGTCTTTTAACCCTACCTGGCCCGGGGGGAAGGAAAGTGACCCCCTAATGAACTTTTCTCTCTTGCTCGGAAACGACAAAACCTATAGTGCGCTGAAACTTTGGGTCATTTTGGGCCTATTTGCGTACAACCTCCCCACAGCGCATGCTCCATTTCGCAGGCTCCAATAACATCCCTGCCTCCAATAGCGGAAGTTGACCTTTACTACGTTGCTATGACGTATAGGGGAAACCAACCAACGCACGGTTCAGTTTGAATCCGACCGAACGACTCCTTTAGTGTTGCACATGAGCGAACTACTTTCATATGCTCTGTCCAGATAAACAGGGAAAATTATCTCCAGATAATTCTTTTTAACGCTAGGTCAACGGAGGTATTATGCAGACTTGAAAAGTAATCAAAATTTTCGTTAAACATCTATTTTACTATATATGATGTCACTTCCGGCGATGCGCGCGAAGGCCCCGAATCCAGTCCAAAAATCTGACTGGTGGCTGGGGTGTTATTAGACCCCCAGCGAGGTGGTTGATTTGCGTATCCCCCGAGAAAAGGATCATGGACAATTCAAAATGGCGGCCATGTGGTATCTCAGGTTGCAGTCTATAGTAGAGCCAAGGCATCTGAAATTAAACAGTAGGCTGGTTCATTATATGCTAAACAGTAACCGTGTTTTGAGAGAACCCCCATAGAACTATATATGTTCTGAAAGAGTAGGTTCTTGCCATGAAGCCGAGACAGATGTAAGCCTTGCTGATCGAAATCGGAGTCCCCACAACCCCTACTGAACTTGCCCCAAACTTCAGAAAAATCCTCTAACTTTGGTCCAAAATAGGTCATATTCTCTCCCCATCACAGAAAAAAATTGACAATCGATTGTCATGAAACTCACCGACACTGTGCCCAGTCGAAGGATCAACAAAAATTAGTAAAGAAGATAGGGGGTCGACAGGCCGTTTTCAAACTCATGTGGTCGCAAGCTGAAAAAGGCCCCAATTTACAGCCACACTTTCGCACTTCCATCTATATAGTGAGGCATGGGCCAGTCTAACTGGCAAAATACCATGTACTGATTTGAAGCAAATCGACCAGTCAATGATATTACAAATATTAATAAACAATAAGTCAACAAAAATTCTCATGGGGTCAAACCTGGTGGAATATTAATTTCAAAGATTTTGAGGGGGACAAAAACATTCGCAACTATAGACTACCCCCTCAGAGAGTCGATTTTTCAGCCTTTTCTGCTCATTTCTTCATACTTTGCTGGCCTAAAAGGACTAGAAAGTACTTTAGTCAGGCAACACTAATTGTTCTCTATATTATTTGGTAGTTGTTGAGAGGAAAATCTGAAAATACAAATTTCGAAAATTCGGACCATCAAATAGCCGAAAAACGGTTGCAGAGAATATGACGTCACTCTGACGTTATCATGGCGTTCATCTTGAATTTTACATTTTCGAATAGATGTTGAACCAAAGATACTGTGTGGTAAGTTTCAGCCCTCTATATCAAGCGGGGATTTTTCCCCTCCCACCGCATGGCTGCGGTACACCCCAGGGTTAAAAGAGTGAAAAGATAAATTTTCGTAAATTCAACATGTCAGCGGTTACCTGTCTTCTACTTGACAGCGGGGGAAGTAACCTAGTAACAATAATAATATTCTTTCATCATTTTCAGAGATCCAAACACCGCATCCACTTCATTTAACGAGGGATTTTGGCCGAATTTTACAACAGCTCAGCAAAAGTATAAATTGTTAAAGGCGGATTTACTGGAAACAAAGCAGTTCCCCCGTTATAGGGAATGTTCGTTTTGGAGGGACTTCCTTCCTACTCTAGAGAGACACTCCGGTAAGTATGAAAATCATGATTGTTTGAATGTTCAGTCACAGACAGGGTTGGCTAGTTCCTATTCAAATTTTCTTCCAAATCTGAAGGGCAGAATTGGGAAAGACTGGGGGAATCAAGTTATTGGGTTTGTAAATGCAGGTCATAATTAGTATGCATAGTTTCAGCCAGTTTATTTTCGCAGAGGCAACCTGTCACTCATTTACATTTCAAAGACCTGTTTTCTGACTGAACTGGAGTCGCTGCACTTGATTCGATGAATTTGGCTGACATGACTATCTGGCCAGTACCGGTATAATGAATATTCAACTTCGAGATACTTTTGGAGAACTCTAACAAACACATTTTCAAAATATTTCCCATTATAATGTAAATCCCAAATAATTTGGTTAGCTAATATTTATAAAAAAATGTGTTGTTTTTTATATCTCTTCCACATTGAAGAAGTAGTTCTTGGAAATACGTTTCAATATTGCTCTACACATTGGAGCCCGAGCTTATATCTCCGTTGTATTTTATCATATTCATATTGCCAAAATGGATCCCATAACAAAGGTCTTAACCTTGGGGCTAGAGAGATGAGGGTAAACGTCTCTCACAGTCCATTTGTCAGAATATATATACCTGATATTTGCCACAGTCACGAGATTTCTCATTGTCACGAGGTCCAGGTGGTGTAAGTGATCCCAAGAGACCTGCATTACTACTAATTTATTTATATTTAATTATATATATATGTTTTCATATATTTCCAGAAGCCACAGCTCTGGCGGTAGCTCGGTGTTCAGCCTGCAAGAACTATGTCAGTGTCCTGGGTATACTTACGTGCCTCTTATATCCAATACTTACATCGAGTTTGAAATGATTCTTCATCGACGGAACATTAGAACAATTTTGTGGAGAATACAGGAGAAGATTTATCGGAACTTCAACTTCAATTGTTTAAGCTGATCTCTTGTCTGAATAAGTCTTATTCAATTTTTACACTAGTATTATGCCTGGCACACACGGCCAAGTTTTCCTTGACAAGTGAAACCAAAGGACCTTGTATATTTAGATGGGTAAATGGCTCCAGGTCAGGTGCAATGTAGAAGTACCAAAATAAAATACTTCCACTACAAGAAATTGTTCAATTGGCATGAAGTACAATATTATATTGTATACTCAGAAAAAATTCAAGGCACTGAGTCTAATGATTGTCGAGTAACCTGGCCGTAAAGTAGTGCATTCGTGCAAAATAATTAATTCTGAGGTGAAAACAATTCTTATCGTTCTCTGTAAACATACGAAGATAAACGATAACCAGAACCAGATTTTGGTCTACTACTACAGCGAGTATGCTGTACCAAGGAAGTTCTGGTTATCGTTTATCTTCATATATAGAAAGAAATATTGGCGATTTTACACGAATGCATTACTTGACGTCCCTGTTGTTCGAGAATGATGAGACTCCTTGAAACTTTTCTGAGTATACAATAAAATATTGTACTTCATGCCAACTGAACAATGTCTTGTATATGTAATACTTTATTTTTGGCACTGCTATCGCACCTGTTCTGGGGCCGTTTACCCGTCTAAACATGCATGATCCTTTGTGCAAGACTGTTACGGCCTTTCGCTATATCCTGTTCTGGTGCGGTCATCGTCTATAATACAAGCTTGTAAGAAAGGTAATTATGGCCACTAAAGACTTCCATAAATTTGGACTCACTTGTCAAGGAAAACTTATTCGTGTGTACATGGTGTACCAGGCCATAGAAACTTAAGCGGACTGGGATCACCAAGGCTGACTAACCGAATTTTATCAGCCCTTGTCAGCCTTTTGTGGATTTTGTCCCAATGACTTGGAGTAAGGCCATAAAGGGCTGGGAAAATTTAGTTAGTCTACCGTCTACCGAGTGTAAGTCTACTGTTAGTCAACGTTCCCCACTAAGATGGTGGTATGGAGGAGGTTGAGTGGGGATGTCTTTTCCAGTCGGAGTATTTGACGCCTGCTGAAGTTATTCTAAAACGAAATGAGATGTGATGCGATGAGAGAACGTGCAGGCTCAAATTCAAGGCGGAGCAAACTAACTCGGTAGGTCATGCAAAATAACGGGATATGAACTCTATTTTGGTGGGTTGAGTTTGGATGTATCATGACTGCGGGCGATTTTCATTATCCCAGAGGTCAGAGAAGAAAAAAGGACAACATTTTGATCAAGCTCCATACATCTGGTCATGGATCAGAAATCTGTCGTGTCAGACAGGTTGGCGTTTTATATATCATCGTCAATGGAACTCGCATTTTTGTGAGAGGGGACGTGACCCAGTGGATTAGAGCGTCAGTCCTATGTGGCCAGTCGGTTGGTGTCATAGACGACGTGACCTAGTGAATTAGAGCGTCAGTCCCGTGTGGTCAGGCGGTTGATGTCACAGACAACGTGTCCCAGTGGATTAGAGCGTCAGTCCTGAGTGGCCAGTCGGTTGGTCTCATAGACGACGTGGTCCAGTGGATTAGAGCGTCAGTCATGTGTGGGTAGGTGCTTGGTGTCACAGGGAACGTGTCTGAGTGGATTAGAGCGTCAGTCCCGTGTGACCAGTCGGTTGGTGTCATAGACGACGTGACCCAGTGGATTAGAGCGTCAGTCATGTGTGGCTAGGTGCTTGGTGTCACAGGGGACGGGTCTGAGTGGATTAGAGCGTCAGTCCCGTGTGACCAGTCGGTTGGTGTCATAGACGACGTGACCTAGTGAATTATAGCGTCAGTCCCGTGTGGTCAGGCGGTTGATGTCACAGACAACGTGTCCCAGTGGATTAGAGCGTCAGTCCTGAGTGGCCAGTCGGTTGGTCTCATAGACGACGTGGTCCAGTGGATTAGAGCGTCAGTCATGTGTGGGTAGGTGCTTGGTGTCACAGGGAACGTGTCTGAGTGGATTAGAGCGTCAGTCCCGTGTGACCAGTCGGTTGGTGTCATAGACGACGTGACCCAGTGGATTAGAGCGTCAGTCATGTGTGGCTAGGTGCTTGGTGTCACAGGGGACGGGTCTGAGTGGATTAGAGCGTCAGTCCCGTGTGACCAGTCGGTTGGTGTCATAGACGACGTGACCCAGTGAATTAGAGCGTCAGTCATGTGTGGCTAGGCGGTTGGTTCATAGGCGACGTGGATGCTAATACCAACAGACCATTATTTGAATTTCTGCTGTGGGTATAAGAGAGTGACAATGACTCGTGCTGGGTCACCGGGTCAAAGTACATGTACATCAGTCATCAACAATTGCTTGTTACTATCATCACGAGAATTATTGTGTCAGTGCTTACCAATCTTACACCAGATATGCACCTGGTAATGAGATATAGGCTTATTCGAACCAGATACCTTGACCAGCTTTAAAATTCGTCCAAGGTCGAGAGATTCTTCGCATGTTTAACGGTGATTGGTTGTACGGTATCCAGAGTTTAGCACTCCGTTAAGTCAGCGTGAGACTGTGTCGCTACTCTCCTGACTCTTTCATAGAAGGAATGGCTAGTAGAGAATGATGGAAGCAGACTGATTTAATGAGTATAACTTTTCATAGAACTCAAACAATTATCAATCCATAACAATAGTTATATACCGTATAGAGAATATTGAAAACTTATTATAATAAGCTACTCCCTCTCAACTACAAAAAAAATGGTATACCATGTCATAGTTTGTAGCCTATAAGTATATACAGCAAGCTGATGACTGCACAGACAAGGTCATGCCTGTACTACTATATGAAGACGACCAGATTCTCAATCTCGCCGTCCTGTAAATATCAAATATCATCTTCTTGGGAATTTGGCCTCCAGAGCTCCCATAATACCTTGCGTGCCGAAAAGGTTCCGGTGGGCTAATCCGGTTAAAAGAGTACCATTTCTAGACATATATGTAACTGCAAACATACCCTATTCCATGAAGAAAACAGGCACATATAACTCGTCACAAACGCTGATTTTGACGAAAAGGTTTCGCGATTGCGAAATTATTGGAAACTGGGGTCTCCATAATTCATAACTGGAAAATATCTAGCGATAGGAGAGCGAGATTTGTAACATATTGGGAGAATGCTACTCCATGTTGCCTCAGTTGACCCGGGAGGCGCGATGATATATCATCGTGCTGGAAGCACACAAAAGCAAACTGTATATTGACTGCGAGTTAGGCCTGCACATTGTGTACTAGTTCAGTATGTAATTCGACTGTGTACGGTATAACTGTGCTATACAATAAGGCCGAAGGATTACCTTGTTTCCCACAAGAGACCCTTGCAAAAAATAGCGCGATTATGTGGATATTTACCTTTTCATTGTTTTTCATTGAAGAGCTCCGATACAGGATTCCTCAATACGTTAAATCTTAGTTTGCTATATAGAATTTGCGTAGCAATATTTGCTGATATCACACATCCGGAACAAAGGAGATAACTATCACCCCGAAAAGGTCATGAGTTAGAGCCTTTTTATGATCACCTTTGAAAATGATAGTCATCACCTCTGTAGAAATCTTCACCCTTAAAAGGCGATGGTCGTCACCGTTTAAGGGTGATGCGCATGGCTCTAACTCATCACCTTTTAAAGGTGATGGCCAGCTCTGATCACCATTAAAGGGTGATGGGCCATCACCTGGCTGGGCATGAAACGATTTGCTGTTATCATTAAGGATTTTCTGATATCATTAAATATTTAATGATATCAGCAAATCTGTAATGATATCAGCATGGCGATTCGCGTGGCACTATTTGCCGATATCATCAACTGATCTTGCTGTTATCAATAAATATTTGTTGATATCACTGAATATTTAATAATATCAAGATTTGTTTAATATCAGGATATTTTTAATGATATCAGCAAATATGTGTTATCAGCAAATGATTTAATGATATCAGAAAATCATCTGCTGATAATCATTTCCTGATACTACCAAATCAGCTGCTGATATCACAAAATCTTTTTCTGATATCACCATATCATTTGATGATATCAGCAACGGCGAGCGTTGACCAGAAACAGACGGCCTCGTTCACCTAATCACTGTTGATCTTCACCTTTACGTTAAATATTAATTGTTGTAGAATTTGCGTGGCTTAATAGAGTGGTGTGTGAGTTTTCTTTTTGATATACCGCCACACAAGGCATATCCATACAATACAAAATGAACAATGAAAATTATATCGAATTATAAGAAAGATTAAATTGTTTAGTTTTACGGGATATATGTACATGAATTTACGTATTAACATTATCTGGCCTGGGTGGGTGGGCCCCTCAACCATCAGCACTAAACTTTTCGCCTCAGATCCGGAACGAGAGAGCCGAAACTTTCTGATTTTCTGAAAATCTTATTTTCGTCATTTTGAGCCTATTTGCATAATCATGATAATTACAGGCTCAAAAGGTAATGGGAATTCACCACGTGGTATCCCCAGGAAGTCAAGTTTTCGCCGGCTCTTTCTGTTCGTGTTTTCGCATTTATCTTGCCTAAAACTAAAACTAAATATTCTGTAAATGACTATTGAATTATCATTCCGAAATTCCGTTAAAATTTCCCGGATCACGGCAGAAAAATAAGGTCAATCCCGAATTCACCCCTCACCCCCTAAAAAATCAGAAAAAAAAAGAAAAACAAATCTTGCCCATCAGCTTGCAAGGCGACAACAATGAACGTTCATTGCTTGGATTAGCTGGGGAATGTTACTCTGGCAGTAGAAAGCCGATATTCTTGGATCCTATAGAAAATCGAGGCGTAACGGTCCTCATTGTGTCATGTTATCTAGCTTTTCACTGCCGATTGTTTTCACGGATGTATATGTTCGAAACGGCTATATATATATATCAATATTACAAACGTGTATCATGCTATTGAAAAGTGGGTGAAACCACGATACCGGTTTAGCAGTATAATATACAGTTTTAGCTCATATTCTACATTATGTGTAGTATTTTTCTCTATATATATATATATATATATACTTGTTAACCTTGTTATTATTCCACATCTTACCTCTGAGTTTCAATAAACTGCATTTTCTTTTTTTTAATTTTCGTATCGTGTCCCATCCCATCCGCATGTCAGCATTATATATACCATAGTAGTAGGTAAAATCTAAATTCACTAGTATTTTGAGGGTGAGAAGTGAGGATATGGAGTCACGGGGAGGTGACGTCAATTCCGGGTCAAAGGTCACTTCTGGGTCAAGGCCGCTTCCGGGGACGTTACTTCCGGGGTTAAAGGTCACATCCGATCACATGTGATGGGTGAAAACATTCAGCCGTTGGAGTGGTCGATCAGTTTAGCCACGAAAAACGTGGCCGCTTGAATACATTGGGAGTTAGTCATACACTCTTTCATATTATTACATGACTACGTAGGATCTTTAGTATTACCCTGAAGTCTTTATTATGACTGTTTCATCATCAATTCGGGAGCCCGCAAGTCTCAACATGTTTTATTCCGTTGTGCGAATGCACTGATAAATACACCTTGTCGACGCGATAGTATTGTATTGTACTAATACCTCTCGCGAAGGTAAAAATATCCCCGTCCGAACATGTACTTTACGTTTTAAGAAGGTTTTCATAATGCCACCCGACTACCACGGATGCCGACGTCAAGACGATCGAAGCGCCACATGCACATGCTTTAACCATTGGCCCCTGACCCTTGATGAAAGCGATGTCATCACCGGAAGTGATGTGACAGATGAGAGAGAGAAAGATCAACACCTTCAGAAGTTTACATATAGTTTATTCTCTCCAATGTTACATCATACCCAAACTTAGGGAGCTGCATTGGATATGTTAGAAGTCGCCATTTGATGTTGATATACTCACTCTTGCACAGCAGAGTCAGACTGGGAGTGGTATGCACCTGCGCACTCGGCAGTAGTGGAGAAAGGGAGGTTTCCGAGGTGCAGTGGAAAAGTTAATCAGACGGGGCGGGGTGGGGTGATCACTCCTCTTCCACAGTCATGACTGGTGGGATAACAGTGCTCATATATGAGGTTTATTGCATTCGAACAGAGCGTATTTGGACGACAGTAAATTTGACATGGCCAATTATCACGTTTTTCAAGTAACGGAAACACTGAGAGATTATTCGTTGTCGTTCCAGTCAACAACCATCCAACAATAAGCGTAGGTGTTGGTTGTGATAACTTTGGGAGGTGTGTTCATCAAACACAAATAGTTTCTCAAGCGAGATATTTCGATACCGTCTACCTATATACCAACAATCAGCTGGACACCAAAAATACCATGCATGCTATGGTAGTTTGCTGTGATGCCCTCTATAGGAGCTGTTCGTGACGAATTAATATATCGCCTGGTAGCATTTTCTAAAATCATCCCTCAATCAACGTCAGAAGAGTGTATTTCTGTAATTGATTCGCCAAGGCAATATAATCAATCGCACCGATTCCATGCTTCTTAAATGCATATAAATGGCACACAGTGGTGGCAAAAATGTGTAGCCTTTGCACGATCTGTGCTTTAATATTTCATAAATTGTCTCTGATTCAGCATAGCGCTGGACTAGACATCGCGGTTATAAACAGCCTCCATGTGCCATGATGACTTGGATATTATCAGGAAAATGAAAACAACCGATGTACATGTTCATGGCGTGTTCGTTTTTTAATTATAATAGATGTACCTTTCTTTTCGGACTGAATAGGCATACATATCTTGACAGACTGAAAAGTGGTCCAAAGAGTTATGCCACACAGAGCTGATTGACACGGAACAGATTTAGTCACGGAGCAGAAATCTGACCCCGATGTTATATCGCGACTGCATTCACTGACTTTCACCGCAAATAAATCTATAAAACTCGAGCTGCAACCAGCTTTGACAACTTGCGAAGATGTCCTAACTATGCGACTAATTGATATACAATTATAGCTAAATATGAGCAGGACAGATACAATTCAAGAATAATCACGGTAAGTTTGTTCATTGAATACAAGTCTCAACCGACATTCATTAACCAGCCGTGTTCTAAAGACAATTTCTGCCTCCATAATTAAAATACCTTAATTTGGCATACTTTAACGACGGCTTGACGTGCGGGTTTATGGCATTCATCCGCATCATATTCTTTCTCGCATACTTTCTCACTGGAATTAGTTCGGCTCCACTTTCGATGAGCTCTAGTTTTGCTATCCACTAATGCAGAAAACTCCAGACAAAATATAATCGAACTAATTTGTTTACTTTTATTTGATTGCTGGATGTTCACACATTCCACAAATAGTATTGGAAACATAATCATCGGAACAACATTGGAGATATCTGGTCCCAAAGTCCCTACAGAGCTCTCTATGATAATTAGATTGAAAATTCAATCAGATTGGAATCAGTGACCAATCTATTCGGTTGAATATTCCATCTATTCGATTGCCAATTTCAGTCTAGTACATCGATTTTCTGTCTACAAAAGATTTTTTTTTTTTCAATCTATTGGATTAAATATTTTCAATACGATAAAAGATTGGTCACTAATTTCAATCTAATTATATTAGAGAGCGCATTCACTGTTCAATAGCAGGAGTGAGTGAGTGAATATGATTTAACGTCGCTGTCAACACTATTTCAGTCATATCACCACGTTTGTTTCCTAGTCCTTTTCACACCCGGAAATCACACAGGCAGGGTCCTATTCCTTTTAACACCCGGGACAGGGTACTATTCCTTTCACACCAGGGAACCCCACGTGTGCCCCAGTAGTCGCCTCTTACGACAAGCTCGCTGATGAGCTGAGGCCTATTCGTACCATGACATGGAGTGTGTACAACGACACTCCAGGTTAATCCCCGGGAGCCCTACGAGGCTCAGTAGTAGGAGTTAACCCCTAACATGATGCGGGACCGAGTGCCACGATGACTTGGATAATATCAGGAAAATGATATTTGGATGAAGGAATACGTATCAGTGATCATTGCAGTGTCTGCCCTGTTATCTATCTCCCCATAATGTAGCAGTAACCGGATTGTAAACCTGTGCGCACTACTTTTAACCTGGATATGAAACCCGGAGTTTATAATGGAAATGAAGAGTACATATCTGTCATTGTCTGTAGCCCAATTCGGAAAGGTCTTTATCTCCCTTGTTTTACTGGGAACCGTGCTGGTGCGAAGAACTTCCGGAAAGTACAAAGGCTCTCACAATTAGTTTCAGTAATAATATATTCTATTTTTCTAAAAAAAATTCTTCCTAGTGTACTTAAATACAGGAACTATCGGTTCATGTAGAAAATATGAACAGAATAGTTTTTGAAACAAATATTCTGGAATAGATTATCAATATATTATTCAAAATAATTGCGGGTGCCTTTGGTAAACGTGAAACCGAGGCGACTACTTCCCGGAAGCAGTTTTCCGTACCTCTAACCGCAAAGAGCTGCAGTTATGCAGGGGGAGAGCAGACACTCTCCGGAAAGGTCTATAGGATGATTAAATCCGACCTTTCTACAGCTAACATCAGTTATGGAATCGAAAACTGCACTTCTCTGATTATTTGGACGTTTATCTTGTCCTATACAGGTAGATATATAGCTTACTTGGTACGTGTTTTGTCGCACATTTTCAATTTACTTTGTTTCTCGGTGAACACGACCAGTAGTTGCTTTACACGCGGGATACACATGCTACATGTATATTTGCAGCGTGCTATTAAGCGTCAAGCTTGCTCAAGGGCTTGTGACCCACCATCTTTTTATCAAGCTACTTTTTATTTTCCCACTTCGAACTTCCCTTGATTTCCCCCCCCTCCCCGCCCTTCAATATTCGAAGAACTTATAAATAGACGCGAGACGTCACTGACCTCGAAACCATTTGAATTTCGAAATGTTTCATAGAGGAGCGTTATTGATTGGCTGACCTGTGTATGAGACCAAAACAATCACAATATTAGGAACAATGACGCCGCTAATTGAGGATGATGTCACTCTACACACAATCGGTGTGTAGTTTCTGATTGGTTCGTCGGTCGTTCGTAGGAGAAATTTACACCTCGGATTTTGAACACTGAAAGTGACCAGATAAATCAAGGGAGGTTCGAAGTGGGAGACTCGATAAAATGAAGTTGGTGACACACCTGAGCGGATGTTTACACATCAACTGACATTTGTCGTCCTACTGTGAGGAATATGACAAAATCAACATATATGAATAAATATTGGAAGGCTTATTTCTCTGAGATTTCAAATATGCGAATGTATTGGTTGTGAGTTTGATAGGAGTTATTCCAATTGAAATCCTTGTCTTTTTATAAAATGGTTTATGATTTTCAAGAAGTTTCAAATTTTTGTTAATTTTGCAAAATATTGAATGGAAATAAAGCGCTGGAGAGATGGTGATGCCCCGTGCAATGACAGTTAGATAAGTGTGGATTGTCAGCATGGAAGGTCTCCATAGCCACACATAATAAGATTTTGAAGACAAAAATTGAACCTAAGCAAACACGTATTCACCAAAATGATCTCACTTGAAATATAGTACTAATAAGAAATGTGCAATAAATGTGCAATTTTGGTTCCCAGGTCAGTTACAAGCCTTTAATGAGATCAGCTGTCTTTGCCACTCGGTTATTAGAAATACTTTGTCTCACATGATTAACAACACATGAAAACACAACCGGTCCTCTGTTGCACTTGTATCGGCGGGCAGATATACATCGACTGACAAATCTGTTGGAGAAGATGGTAAGGCATTGGAGGATGTATCCCAAGCTGTAATTAGTATAGCCCTACAGTACTCGCCGAGAAATGAAGGTTAATAGGCAATTTCCATATAGTTTCTGTTAACCCTGGACAATGCTGTCTGGCCTCGATGACAGCGGGCGGTGCACGGACACCTCGCTGGCCGCTTGAGCTTCGGTTCGTCATTCCGACCGCTTCCCTATGTTTTTAATCCATGATAACTGGTATATTTCCGACCTGATCGTAAATGTAAGCATGTTGGTACTTCCTTGGAATGGTGGGAATATTTTATCCATATTATCATATAAAAACCCGCTCCATGTTATAAACATAGGGGAGAGATCATGAGAACAACCCGAAGCTCACGTTGACCCTCGACCACGTACTGTGCACACACCGGGGAAAGACAACCCTGCCAAAGTCTCTGCATCACCACAATAGTCTTGAAAAGGTTCTTTATGCATTTCTTTGTTCGGTAGGTTATTCTGGTAAATACTGTTCATTGCATCGCGTGATTGATGCTTCGTCTTTGTACCCCTCTCGTGCACACAAAGCCATCAAAAAGAAAAAACAAAACAAAACAAAAAAACTAGCAGGGTGCGGGAGGGGAGGGGGTGTCTCAGAAAACTGAGCCTGTAACAGTGCTTGAATTGGAACTATTAACTATTTGTGTTCTGTTCCTCTTTTATGGACGTGGATCTTTGTAGACCTGGATGAATTAAGAGGCGCACGTACAAGTATAATGAACGGCTGAGTCGGAGCGGGGGTGGGAGTGGGGGGACGGGATATGTGTCCAAAATTATCATCTCTACACCGTTTTGAGACAAACAGATATGTACGACGTCCCGTTAATGCCACCATAAATAAAAACGGAGATCTAGTAATCCGAATTACTTAATCCGTTATAAGGAATTACGTCTAATAATCCGTTAATTACTAATCGATTATAACGAATTACTAATCCGTTAAAACAGATTACCAGATCTCAAATTTGATTTATTGTGGCACAAACGGGGTGTCGTAGATATGTCACTATGATCGCTCTCCAGTCGGTTTTCCAGCATACACATATGAACTCATGTATATGGTATTTCTTCTAAGTTAGCCCATATATTTCCGCATGCAAATTTAATACTTTGACAGCTTTTTGATTAATAAAAAATAACTGTTGCAGGCCAGTGTGTCGGATATAAAACACCCGTTATCTCAACATACCAGGGAATGTACAGGTCACACGAAGAAGTACTCATTCGGAAAGGGAAACAGTAATGCATTTCTGGTACACTACATATTTGATTCAAATCTCTGCTGTCTCGGAGTAAGACAGCTGTGAACATGAACTTTATATAAAGTTGATCAAAGTCGTTGAAGGTCATATTCACAAAATAGGAGCAGAAAAAAACTAGTTTTGATTGCAAAATTAAAATATAGCCTTGTTGGGCGAAATCTGAAACGCACGTGGTCTTGGCTGTCTGGCTACCTGACATTTTCTTTTCGGCCGCCATGTTGAATTTCGAATAATTTAGCGGAGAGCTTTCGGTTTTTGAAATCTCTAGACGGGTATATTGGCTTAATATTTCCGGTTTTATTAAAGCAAATCATACGGATATAATGGATAAATTTAGCGGTTAGTGGGAGTTGTGGCTTTATTTGTAAATAATTAGGAAAATTTGACAGAATTTTTCGGGTTGATTCGAGTGAAGTCCGTGCAGGACAATTTTAGTTTCAATTTTCAAACTATGATATAGAAGGTAGAATAGTATATTATTTTCTGGGATAGGATAGAAAACGCCGGAATAAAACTCTGGATTAGGAGCAATTTCGGTGTCGCGTATTTGGTGGTATTGAACCTGATTATTTGGGGTTTATTTTTATATGAGTAAACCGGTTCACTTGATGTGAACAATTGGGAAACCTAGTAGGGTATTACAAGAGTAGTTTCCCTTGGTCTGGGAGTTGATTCGCCGGGCTTCCTGTTGTCCACTGAGTACAGCCTTTAATTCCTAATTAATTAGGTTATTTATTTATTTTCTTTTGTTCCTAATATTCGGCGGTTATTTTGTTTTCTAAATTTATAGTGCAGTTAGGGATTAGGAAAGTTTGAGTTAATATAAATATATAGGGCTGGCCTCAGTGGACCCCTCCGGTTGAAAATGGTCTTAAACTTTAAAATGCTGGCCATATAGGCATTATTTGATTTTTATAATTTGAAGTATTGTGGTGTGAAATCATTTCACATATCATTTCATAACAAAACCTTCATCGATCATTGTGTGTTTATCATGTGTGTTGCTTTCTGTGTTGCGTGTTAATGTGTGTATGTATGCAAGGTTGTGTTTTTGTGATTTGATTGACATCATATTAATTAGGATAGATTTCAGCTCTCAATTAAATCCTTTATACAGTATAATCCACCTAAAGAGCCAACATTCAATCTTATTCTGATACTGCTAGTAGGCATAAATGTTTGAAGAATTGGCAAATACTGTTATAGTAATCAACCATTACCTTCATAGTAATAACCAGAGATTCTGATTCAAATCATTTGATTGTATGATATTGAATGAAATTTCTATTAAATAACTTTGAGGGGTTTGAATGGATTGAAAATTATTTATAATACAACTCTAGTGGCAGAGTAGGAATTATCTTGGAGATTAAAAGAGTAGTGTTCCCTGACTAAAACATCTTCAGGTTGTAAATTGGCTCGTTGGCTTAGTGATAGGTTTGTTTCTGACAAGGATCCTGTCGGATTCTGACTTTGGCTGGGCTGGGTGGTGCTTAGTTGGTTCGTCGTGATATAGCTGAAATATTGTTGAAAGCGACGTTAAAAGCTATTCACTCGCTCACTATTAACTCCTCGATTTAGTACAATTTAAAAATCAATTTGCTAACTAGGGTGTATTCTCCTAAACACAAGAGATAATAATAGAATTCATGTATTGGGATATTTCAACGATTTAACATTGGCTGTTTAATTATAATTAGCAATTCAAATAATTTCTATTACATTTGGCACATCTTCAGTCGGTATTTGTCCAATTTGGATTGGTTGAGTAATTGAAGTGGACCGATTCATACTGGTTTTACTGGTTGGTAAGTGCCAGTTAGCGACATTAGTCCGCAGTCGGTATTTTCCCAATTTGGACTGGTAAGTGTTTAAGGTGAGCCGATTCATACTGGTTTTGCTGGTTGGTAAGTGCCAGTTTGCGACATTAGTCCGCAGTCGGTATTTTTCCAATTTGGATTGGTAAAGTGATTAAAGTGAACCGATTCATTCTGGTTCGGCTGGTTGGTAAGTGCCAGTTACTGATATCGGTCCTTGGTCGGTATTTTCCAGTTTGCATTTGGGTAACTGATTGTGGCATACTGGTTGGTAAATACCAGTTACGCAACATTGTTTTCCATTTTTATTTTTCACTCCCCATCTCCGATCGGTATTTTCTAAATCGCTTGGAGAGGGAAGTTAACTGATGCATGCTGGTTCTGCTGATTGGTAAGTGCCAGTTACTGATATCGGTCCTTGGTCGGTATTTTCCAGTTTGCATTTGGGTAACTGATTGTGGCGTACTGTTTGGTAAATACCAGTTACGCAACATTGTTTTCCATTTTTATTTTTCACTCCCCATCTCCGATCGGTATTTTCTAAATCGCTTGGAGAGGGAAGTTAACTGATACACGCTGGTTATACGGGTTGGTGAGTGCAGGTGGACATTGTCTATTTGTTTATTTATTTATTTATTTATTTATTTATTTTTTT
Organism: Hanleya hanleyi; assembly: GCA_036873755.1. Lineage (NCBI taxonomy): Eukaryota > Metazoa > Mollusca > Polyplacophora > Lepidopleurida > Hanleyidae > Hanleya > Hanleya hanleyi. The sequence continues at coordinate 37,447 of JAVTVY010039172.1, read as the reverse complement.
CTTTTTCTTTCTTCTCTTTCCCCCATCCCTATCATCGGTATTTGCCGACTTAAAGCGGATTAAGTCGGGCTGATACACGGTGGCGATACTAGTGGTGGATAGTGAATTAATGATTTGATTTCTGCAGTTGCCTGGTTGGTTAATGGTTGATATATTGATGGTTGGATAGGACCTTGACGGCTTCGGGTGATATAGAGGAGAATATTGGTTATAATTTCCGGTGGCTTGTCTGCTCACTTCGATTCTTGACATGGCAGATAGTGAGATAGGGCCATTGAATGTAGCAATAGCTACAAGTGAAGAATTGATTCGATTGGAAGGTATTGGTGCAGCTAGGGCTAATGCATTAGTAGCTCTCCGAAGACCAGATGAATTGATTCCATTTGAGGAATTTTTGCAAGCAACAAAGTTTACAAAGGAATATGCCTTTGAGTTGTTGTTGCATGAAACCATAACTGGGGTAGAGATGCGGGGTAGTACACTCATGGAGTATCAATTAAAACTTCAAGAAAGTCATCTACGTGGATTGCAAAAGAAATTTATGGAAAGTCGTGTGTTCTTGGAGAGTCAATTGGCCACCAGGGACCACGAGATACAGAAAGTTATTAGTGATTTTTCTAGTAGGAATGATCAATGGGGAGAAGTCATTCAGCGCCTTCGGAATGAAGTAGAAACAGTAGTTGATCAGCATCAGGAATTGACTGATCGAGTAGGTGAAATAGAGGAAAAGGTTGATACCCAATGCCTTCAGTTGACTCAAGTGGATATTAAGGTTGAACAATTAGGTCAACAAGTAAATACGCAAGTAGGTCAAGTGAATGATAAAGTTGACCAAGTGAATAACAAAGTAGGTGAACTAGGTCAGCAAGTAGATACTCGAGTAGGTCAAGTGGATGTCAAAGTTGACCAAGTAGATACTCGAGTAGGTCAAGTGGATGTTAAAGTTGACCAAGTAAATGCTCAAGTAGGTCAAATGGGTTCCGATATAAGAATTGTCGTTGCATTATTGAGTAACCAACGTGGAGGGGCATCGGAGAGTTCATTACAGGTAACCTCTGAACAGACAAGGGACGCTCGTCAGGCGGACCTAGCAGATAATGCTGACACACCTCAACAGTTAACTGAAAGGGGTAGGGAAGAGGTTCCAAATCGGTCGAATGCAGTTCCGGTTCCGCCATCGCCTGCACCAGTAAATACATTCCATGCTCGGTTGAACGCAGTTTCGGTCCAGTCGAGTGATCATGTTCAGGTGAATGTGCCACCTGCACCTGTGAATGCTCCACGTGCAGGAGTGGAATTAAATCCACTAAATAATACCTTTCCGGTCGGCGAGGTTGTTCAGCAAGAGCAAAGGCAGGAGCCGGCTCAGCAACATGCCGATGAGGGAATATTGGAGGATACCACTGTCCCTACGGCTGTGCTCGACAACTCCCAGACTAGATTTATGAATGGACTTATGAGCGTAATGCCATCGACTAGTGTGTATGGTCATGGCAATCCCCCAGGTATTCGGGGACCAGTTCGTAATTCTGGGTTGCCAACTTCTGTTCATACGGGTCCAGCTCGAGGGACGGAGGTTGGTAGTCAAGAAGTCGGTACACAGGCCGTTCGATCAATAGGTGTGCATCGGAATGCAAGGACTTCGACTCCTGCTAGATGTGATGCTGAGGTGGCCAGTCGGTATGCCTTACCTCCACCACTTAGCCATAGGGGGGTGAGGTATGATTCTCAACCGCAGCCCCCTGCGGTAATCAATAATAATGTAGTCCAAGCCCCTGTGCTGGCGGCAACGGATGATTTACCATCAGGAGCAGAAGCTGATACTGATGATAGTGGATGTAATAGTGGCTCCGGTTACTCCCGTGCATCGAGATCTCCGAGGACTAGTAGGTCGACTAGGGGATATCGTAGGCGTAGCCGTAGCTCACATCTACCAAAGACCTTGGTGTTTTCGGGCGCAAAGGATACTTGGATTCCGTTTCGAATTAAATTCGAATTGGAATCCAAGATTAGGGCATGGAATAAGAAGAAAGCTCTCCGAAAACTTTTGGAGTGCATGCATGGGAAAGCCATAGAGTATTTCCATGTGCAGTCCGAAAGAGACAAGGGAGACTTGGACAGATTAACGGAGAATTTGGAAAAGCGATACGGTATTCGCGAACCTCCGCAAGCAATAAGGCGGCGGTTGCAGGTTGAGGAACGGGGCCCTGATGATACACTCGAGGATTTTGCGGAAAAATGCAACTATTTGGCATTGAATGCCTATCCCGATGCTCCAGACAGTGTTATTCAAACTGTTTGTGTGGAGCATTTTTTGCGAGGATGCCGGGAGCGACAGGCAGTTGCCTTCGCAATGGAGAAAGAGCCACAAACAATTCAAGAGGCTTTGAAGTATGTGACTCTGTCCTTGCACAATCACAAGTCATTGGCTGTGAAATCTGTTCGGGCTGTGGGCCTGGATCAGAATACAGAGCCTATGATATGGGCAACTGATACCGAGAAGCAGTTAAGTGAGGAGTTGAGGACAACTATAAAGACCTTAATTGGGGAGTGCATCCAGGGGAAAGTGAAGGAGTCTCTCCAGAGTTCAAGGACCCCGACTGCTATTACCTGCTACACGTGCGGGAAAGTGGGACACAAGAGTTCTCAGTGTGCACAGTCAACGAGAAATGCGAGATCTCAATTGCCCGATACTCGCAGGGTCCTTTAAACGCTCAAGGGCTGGGAACGGTGGCCGGTTCTCAGCGAGGCTCTGTGACAGAGAGAGATGTTTCAGAGACTCCCGCTGTGGCGATCCGGGATGTTGCTCTATCTCGTTCTCCTGGTTGGACTATGACCATCCCAGTGCAAGTTGGCTCGACGCCAGTCACGGCAGTAGTTGATACAGCTGCACAGGCCACAGTGATGAGTTATGAATTATACTCTAAACTGGGGTTACAAGGAGTGTCGTCATCTCCTGTTCGGTTAACGGGGGCGTTCCAGGGATCCTCTAGTATGGGAATGCTAGTTAGGCAGGTACCAATGTCGGTGCTAGATTTTCATTGTACCTGGGACGTCGTGGTTGCTCCATTGGTTGATGACCTTCTCTTAGGATTTGACTTTCTGTCTGCCAATAACTGTATCGTGGACTTCAATAAGAATGTCTTAGTTATCGGAGGCAGGAAGGTGTCCGCGACCTTGAAGTGTCATGGGGAAGGGGAACCACTGTCAATTAGTAGGGTTACGCTGGCCGAAACAGTTACTGTTCCTCCGCTCACCTCCCAGTTGGTTCAGGGAGCGATGCATGGTTTCGCGCCAGTTGATTACGTCTTGGAGCCTGTGATTGACCAGTCAGTTATAATGGTGCCCAAGATGGCAATTCGGGGTGCTTCAAGGGTCCCGATTTGCCTGCGTAATCCCTCTACAAATGAGGTGACCGGGACAACGCTGGAACTGGATGGGGTGTACAGCGACCCGAACACTGATACTGTTGCCAAAAAAGGGGAGCCTAGTATCCGTCAAGTGAATAGCGCTCCTATGGCAGATTCCCTACCAGAACCTTACCGCCCCTGTTCCAATGGTCAGGTGGAACGGTATAATCGTCTGTTGCTCCAGGTGATTCGTTGTTACCTGGAGAATAGGCAGATGGACTGGGATAAACACCTCTCATTAATCGGAATGGCTATTCGGTCTATGCCGAATCGCGATACCGGTTTCTCTCCCAACATGTTGATGTTGGGGAGGGAAGTCATTCTGCCAGTGGACATTCTATTGGGAGTAGCAGAGGTTAACATGCAAAAGTTCACGGGGGATGCTTACTTGGTAAACCTATTGAAACATATGGAGGAAGTGCATCGCCTGGCCCGAGAACGGATTGGGGTTACTCAAAATAGACAAAAACGTACCTATGATCTGAAAATCCAATCCCGGACCTATGAGGTAGGAGACTTGGTTTATCGTAGGGACTTAGCCGTCAAAGTTGGACAGAGCAAGAAATTGCGACCGATCTTTGCGGGCCCCTTTGTCGTGAGTAAGGTGTTAGCCCCATGTCTGTACCGGGTGGAGAGCAGGAGGAAGTCCCATGTGTGGCATCATGATGTTTTACGTCAATGCCAGGACAGGGACATCCCTCTATGGGTACGACGGAGACGTCACGCTGTACTGAGTTTAGTTAGGGCATCCGACACGGGAAAGTCTGGATCAGGACAAGTACCAAGTTTAGAATCCGTAAAACTTTCTTCGGGGGAAGTCACCCATGACACGGGAAAGGCTGGACAAGGACGAGTACCAGATTGGGTATCAGTGGAGTCTTCCCCTGAGGAGGGAATACAACCTGTACTGCATGCCCCTGGTGTTGAGGAGGATTCCGTTCCTCTTGGTTTGACAGATGAAGTTCCGGATTGGAACTTGGACTTATTGTTTGCGGAACCGCGAGAAGTTAAGAAACCGCGACCGGCAAAAGTGCACGAAGATACCACTTCGGTTCTACCGAGGATAGAGCCTCGTGTTACACGAGGGGGTCGGAAGGTTCGAAAACCCCAGTTTTTGTCCGCATATGACTGCTCCTAGATAAGGTCTAGGGTCATGTTAGAAGTTTCTTTGGTGTTGATGCTAGAGGAAAAGGATAACCATGCTATGCTATGTCAGAAGTGAGCAGACTCGTCCAAAAGGTCCTAGGTGCATCCTAGGTCACAAGTCACAATGTAATTTGGGAAGATGCATAATTAATAATGAACAAAAAATTATGTGTAGCCTGCTTCCAGTGAAGAAGTGGAGTAGGTTAGAGGAATTAGGGCAAGTGTTTGTGATGTCTTGTTGTTGTGAAAGATGTCATTGGTGATGTCATATTTGTCATATAGATTGTGATTGGTGACGTTATTGTTTGTGATGTTGTATAGAAGTCATTGTCTTGGGCGCCCAAGTTGTTTGGTCTGTGTGGTTGGATGTCGGGTTTTGTCGGTGTGTAATTAGTTTGAGTTGCTTTTGATGTTGTGGTGTGAGACATTTTGTTTTTTTTCTTTGATTTTCAGAAAAAAAGAAAGAAAAGGCCAATTATGTTCGGGGAAAGATTCACAATTAAATCGGGGAAGCAGGGGGGCAGGGGGGTGGATTAAAGGGGGGATACTACGGCTGGGTTATGGGGGACGGGGTTATTTAATTTGGGGAGGGAGGGGTGGCAGTAGGGAAGGGGACGGGGTTGGCAGTAGGTAAGGGGACGGGGTTATTTAATTTGGGGAGGGAGGGGTGGCAGTAGGTAAGGGGAGGGGAATATTTGGGTGTGCCCTAAATTTTGGGTGCTGATGTTGGCAGGGACAGCCACTGGCTCCGTGTGGCTGATCTGTTTGCGATGCTGTGCCGCCTTGGGACGGCTGGTTTCCCGGTTCTTTGGTGAGCAGTCGTGATATCAGTGGCTGGTTGGTCTCTGGCTGGGCGCGGGGATCTTTCTTTCTCTCTCTCTTTCTCTTGATTATCGCAGTGTTTCTTGTGGGCATTTGCCTTCGGCTCCGGTGGTTTCTGGTCGGCAGCTTTTTTATTCTTGGTTGCAGCCCAGCTTGGAGCCGTCCGGCCTCTGTTGTCTTGCTTGTTCATTTGGACTCCTCGGGTCTGGACAACCCCTTGTGGGTTGCTCAGGTCCATCCGCCCCTGAGGGTGGTTGACTCATATTGCCACTTGGATGTCGTCCTCGGTCGCCTCCACGGTAAATATACCTTGGAGACCATCGGGGTTGAAGCCGGAACAGTACATCTGTTGCATACCTCGGTGGTAATGGAGCATGTGGTGTGTGATCTTGTTTTCCCGGGGAGCTGGAAGTCTAAATCTCTAACCGTGCTCCTCGGGGATCCAGGAGTACACGCCACATACGGACTGCACCCCCACCAGGTCGGCCGTCCTGTGGACCGGAAAACCAAGGATAAACTTCATCAATTTCTGCGGTCCCCAGGATGTGTTGGTCTGGGGGAGGTCGGTCTGGACTATGAGGACCATGTGTCTGTAGTGGAGCGCCGGTGTCAGGCTGATTTCCTGAGGGAAATCCTGCCATTGGCCCTTCCGCGAAACCTCCCGGTCGTCATTCATTGCCGGGAAAATACCCGGAGGAGTGGCTACCGGGATGGCGGAGGGCGGACCATGGCCCTCGATGATCTTCTGGGGATCTTGGGGGAGACGCTATAGGCTACCCATCCGGTCCATGTGCACTGCTTCCTTGGGAGCTCTGCTGCCCTTGAGTCTTGGTTCGGGCGCTTCCCAAATGTAATATTTGAGGTGAGCGCCCAGGCTTTGGACTGCAGGGACACCGGGGCTGCTGTTCAGGGCTTGCCCATGGATCGGTTGATGGTTGAATCCGACTCGCCTTACCAGTCTCCTCGAGGATTCCCGCGGATCAATACCCCCTGGGGTGTGTGGCCCGTTATTCAATGGGTGGCCGGGGTAAAAAATATGCCACCCCGGCTGGTCGCGGAGATAGCCCGGCGGGACGCCTGCCGATTCTACCATCTTTCGGTATAGGGCGTTGCGCCGGGTGGTCACCGGAAGACGGGCTTAGCACTCCAGGGGAAAAAACAGGCTTGGGATGGGTCTTGAGATGGGGGTCCTGGGTGGGGGGACGCTGGTAGGCGGTCTTCCCTCTGGGGCCTCGCATCTATTTCTCAGGACTCATCCCAGGGGAAAACAGATGGGGAGGGGGGGGTGATTATTTTTTATCTTTTATTTTTTTTTGAGAATGGGGCTTTTTGGAGGGAGAAAGCTAGTAGGCAGTTCTCCCTCTTTAGCTCCCTATTCTAGTGAATATTTTAATAGTTATTTTATTCACACACGCTGAGTACAAAAGGGGAGACACTTATTGCCTGTCATAGCTATAGATAATTAGCTTCAGCTTTTCATAATAGCTGAAAATAAATGGGGAGTTACAAGAACTTAAACTTTAAAGTTTTTCTTTTTTTTTGGTCACCCTTTAGGATTACATAGCCCTTTTTATTGATAGGTGCCAATTCTAGGCCTAAATATTTGAAAGGCCGTTGAAGGATCTTAAAGAATTGGTGGGTTGGGTGACTTGTCAGCTCCGTGCTCAGCGTGTGTGGTTGGCTCCAGGCTAAATGGCTGATGAGCCATCTAAATTTTGAGGAGGGAGGGATAAGGCTGCTAGGCCTTGGAGTACATTTCTTAAGGTTAATTTTTATGGGTAGCTTTTGGATTTTCCACTGGGGCAGCTAGTAGGCATGCCCCGGTGGGGGGGAAGGGGGGTGTTCAGTAGCCTCGCGGTCTGCTAACAGACTGAAGTTGAGGTTTAGAAAGAAAGAAAGAAATAGAGTATTTCTTTGAATCTGGGAAAAACAGTTTTAGTGTCTTTTAATAGCGCATCATTTTTAGTGCAGAGATAGGCAAGTTTTTAGTGTAGGTATTTTTGAGGCTGGCGTAGCTTATTTGTAAGGCCAGGACATGCCAGGCAGAAATGCTGGAGTAATGGGAACTGCACCATTTTAAGGGTAGCATAAGGTTTAGGAATATTTGGGAGTTTTTAAGGACATATTTTGAAGTTAGGACAGTTAGGGTAGGGATAGGGCTGGATGTAAAACACGATAAAAGAAAAAGCTGGAAGGCTGAAAGGCTGGAGATAACCCACCCCAAAAATCAGGAGGGGGAAGGGTGTGGTAGTGGCCGCTGAGATCATGTTGAACCAGCGAAGATGGCCGGAATGTCCCGAAGACCCTCAGCCAATGAAAAGCTAGAAGGCTGAAAACGGGAGATCGGAGAGTCCGTGCTTATACTCTGCCCAGTCGACCATATCCAGCCGTACGAGACAGGTACGATATACAGCCGGAGGGATTTGCAAGATCTGATATACAGGTAAGCCTGTCGCATCTTCTCCCGGACCAGGTCCTACTTCAACACCTATGTGTATCTCAAAAAAATTGTTATGGTATACCATTCCTCACGCTATTTTCTTTCATCAGGTAACGAAGGTTTCTGTGAAATTTCATCGTTCAACCATGCATATTTACTGAACGATTTATAGAAGTCTTTTCATAAGTCACTCACCTGGTGATCGTGACCCGATTAACTCTGCAGTATGTGTATTATTTCCCCACAGGGCCGCGAATAAGTCATTTGATGCCGCCACGTGAGGAATTTCAGCCAATGAATGTGCGGTTGTAATATGAGCGTATCTGGATTAACCAATGCTGGCGGAGTATGATACGGGCATGCCCACGGGTGACGAAAAGCGCGCGCGCATATATTTTAACGAATGTCATCTGATGAGTGACTTATGAGAAGACCTCTATATATCGATATAGATATAGGATAGAACGAAGGAATTCACAAAATCTTCGTTCCATGGGGAAAGAATATATTCTGTGGAGTTGTACCACGCCAATTTTTGCGTGGTGGGTGTCCGGCGAGAGAGCGATTCCTTGTTTCAAGCCTATTCCATTATACTATAATAAGTATAGGTATGTATTCCTGATGCATACTACATACCGATAAGAGACGTGGGTTCAATTCCCGCTGAAGGTTATATCAGATTATTCTTTCTTTCGAAAATTATTTTCATATATACAAATTGATCTGTGAGGACCATACTCCATATCAAATTATCATTTCTATATTGTAAACGCCATTTGTGCACATTGCAACACAGAGAGAAAAGACTGGTCTCTGTTGGGACGATTCAAGGTGGTATATCATGTTGGCCGGCATCATGAGCTCAGATGGTAAGAGCAAGTCTACGGATTAGAGGGGTCGTGGGTTCGATTACCGCTGACAACTAAATTACTCTTTCCCTCGAAAATTGATTCCATATATACAAACAATCTGATTAAAACCTGACCTAAAAATAACTTTGAATTCCATTATTTCCTCTCTCCAGTTTCATAAAGAAAACCGTTTATTCCTGGAGAACTATTCCAATGACGAGAGTTTTTTCTTACAATACATTTCGCTCAGGTTGGATGCAAGCTCTTAAAACAGAGACACTGATGCTTTATGGTAATCGAGCTCTCGACTCGATGAATAAGGTACCATCAATAAGGTACCAGTCCTTTTCCATACGAAGCCACGACCCCATGACGGTACTTTTGCCATACGTCAGTCATCTTGGGCGCGAAAATGGCTTTTGGCACTCTCCCCGCAGGGCTGTTTTACCATATGACTTCGCTGGAAGCGGTCTAATACTGACGAGATTTCCTGAAGTGTTTTGCTAATCATTCCTCAGTCAAGCACCACTATTGGATCCATCCTCCCCACAGCGCTCATTTATCATCCCTGCTACAATGCTATGACGTATAGGGGAAAATCCACGTACGCACGATTCAGTTTGAATCCGGCCGAACAAATCCTTCAGTTTTGCACATGAGCGAACTACTTTTCATATGCTCTTTCCAGATAAACAGGGAAAAATAATCTCCAGATAATTCTTCTTAACGCTAGGTCAACAGAGATATTATGCAGACTTGAAAAGTAATCGAAATGTTTTGCAAACATCTATTTTACTATATATGATGTCACTTCCGGCGATGTGCGCGCGGCCCCGAATCCGGTCCAAAAAATCTGACTGGTGGCTGGGGTATTATTAGACCCACAGCGAGGTGGTTGTATTGGGCCTAATTCACCGCAGCCTAGCTGACAGCATTAGGCCTAAACGAGCCAATAATTAGCTATCGAAGAAAACCCACATTGTTAAGATCCAAAGGAATTTATTTTTGAAAAAAAAACCAAACAAACAAAACAATTGAACATCGTTTTTAATCGAAGTCAAGTCAAGACGTCACACACATCTATAGCAGGGTGGAATCAAATACCATTATATCGAGTATGTTTGATAAAGAAGACTGACATGGTAATGTACGTTTGTGAGATGATGTTCTGGTTCTGGGCTATATGATGAATTGAATTATGGCAGGGGTGATCAGTCTGGCATAATGGGAGACAATCCTGTTCGAAGGTTGCAAATCAGCAGTGAATGCAGACGCTCTGGACAACTCTATCGCACCGAATTACGATAGTGTGGCGGTATAAGTCCAATACATTATAAGTTCGAACGTCAATACACTATGGCGTCTCACTATCCGGTAGGAAACAACTTTTATAGTTTTATATGAAGATAATTTAAATAAAGAGAATTTGAAGCGTGATATATTATCAATATCATGAAGTAACTGTACAGTCATTTTATACAGTTACACGCTGCTAAAAAGAAAACTCATGCGGAGATTTTAAAGCCCCAAAGTAGACGACTAATTAAAATGCACAGACTTTAGTACATACATGTACCAATGTGCAGAAAAAGTCAAAATCTGGGCCTATGGCAGTTTCACAAGAACCCACAAATCTAGAATACATAAAGCGAGACATGTTGAAGAGAGTAATGTCTTGTTGCTTTTCTTTTATTATGACATTGTAATGTCAAAACCTCACGTCACCATATCTTGTTCCAGGGATGTAACATTCCAAAACGTCGCAACAGAGCCGCAAACAGTATCATTATGTTAGGGGCCTAACTGATGCGACCCAGATACGTCACGAGTAACAATCTTCACACTGTTTCCGAGGTTTAAAGTCTCATATTTTTTTCCAAAACACAAGCTCAATATTAATGTAATATTTTCCATGTATTGCCGGTTGCCAATTTTCAAAGGTATAATTTATCACTTTGGTGGTTGCTGGTGAGAACAGCATAGAGTCCTTTGTGATAGCGCGATATTAAACTCAGTATATAAAATTTAAAAAGTTCTAAACACCAAATATTAATAGCTTCTATTCAACCCCGCATACATGTGCCCCAATACAATGCAATGGCTCAATAGCACCTTACTGAAAGAACAAAGAAATGCTTGTCTATTCACTGAACCGTAAGTAGTATACAAAGGTCAATTCATACCACTTGACCTCAAACATTTGCATATCGTGGCGTGGCGTGGCGATGACGTCAAAGAGGTCAAGTTCACTATAGTTTCGTCAAAAGGTCAAATCCGGTCACGTGACCGGAAATGACACGGGTACGTATTCCTCCGCGCTGAGACGGTCATGCCTAACGGTAATGCGTTCACGTCCGGAGAGAAGCCTCCGCGGACTGAAATTAGTCCCATGCAACGAGACTTCAAATACGCGGGAAGTCGGCTGAATCTATCTCCGGGAATGGTTGATTCATATTTTTACTTAAGTGTTATACAACATTGAAACATTAGCCGGTGGCTAGTCAATCCGACATCTCCGGGAATCGCGCAGGAGCATAACATACGGCGCTGGTCACCCGTGACATGGTTGAATACACGATGGGGTGGTCGATCCGTATAGCCACGGGAAAAAAACGTGATCGCCCGAATACATTGAGACTCCTTCATAGTACGCAGTCAAGAAGTACCAAGAAGTAATACGCAGTACCAAGAAGGCTGTATCAGGATTGTTTCAATTTCGGGTGTTCTATAAATAGAACTGACGTAATGATCTATAAATAGAACAGGGTTTTTTCCATGGAGATTCCCGTGTCCCGGCGGAATATGACGTCATCGGGGACCAGCAAATCTCAACATGTTGTCTTTTGTGGGGTGTATGCATTTGATACATACACCGACATGTTAGTATTATACAACGGCATGGTACACTCATTCGCAAAAGGTAAAAACCTCCGTGCAGATCCGTTTCTTGTACCATAAGAATATAATAACAGTGGCATCCGCTTGCCAAATGCCCGGATGAGGAGAAGGTTAAGATCGTAGCGCCAGCTATACGCTCTGAACGCAAGGACGACAACTCTGACTGGGAATCCCCATGCGCTTGGCCGCTGCCCCAATATCTCCGCGGAATCGTACATTTCTGAATAGGTACGAATTTGCTCTTGAATCACTTTAATGTTAAAATATCCGGACATGGCCGATGACGTCCGGGTCAAAGGTCGCGCCCTTCTATGAATAGGCCTTCAGTTACTTCAGTGTGAATCTCCGGTAATGCATGGTTGGGGTAGGATTACTGGGGTGGTAATTTTATTTTTCTTGTGGATTTTACCATGTGCCCTGTACAAGACGATGGGTGGGGTCTCGTGAGATGTCAATGAAGTGGAGTGGCAGTAAGGCTATGGTGCCATGCGCAAACAGGGAATTGTGGGAAAAGGGCACTCGAATGGACGTTTTGGGGTGGAGGTGGTTCAATATTGGTCCGAACGGATCGTATGGGGTGTCAAAGTGAAGCACTCGTGAAGTAGCGTCCGAATGGACTGATGTGGAGTGAACGTAGGGTTATGGTGCGCATGCGCAGACAGGAAATTCTGAGAAAAGAGCATTGGAATGGACGTTTTTTGTGGTAGAGATGGATCCCGTTGAAGCATTCGTGGGGAATCATCCGACTGGACGGATGTGTAGTGGAAAAAGGGCTTTACAATGGACGTTTTGGGTCGAGGTTGGACAATAGTGAGCGTATTGGGTCGCGGAGGGTATCCATGTGAAGCGCTCGGGGAGTAGAGTGAGTGAGTGAGTAGGATTTAACGTCGTTTTCAACATTGTTTCAGTCATATCACGACGGTGCCTACATGTGCCAGAACACGAGAGTGTCCACAGTTCCTATTATTCTGGACACTGATCAGCCCAGTCAGTACAGCACCCGGTCACCCATCCAAGTATTGACCGAGCTCAACGCTGCTTAACTTCGGTGATCTGACGAGAACCGGTGTGCCCAACGTGATGCGCCGTACCCTCGGGGAGTAGAGTCAGACTGGCAGTGATATATGCCAGTGCACTCGGGTAGTAGTAGTAGAGAAAGGGGAGATTCGGAGCGCAGAGGAGCGCGTTGGGGAGAGGTGACCAAATGGGCTCTGGTTACCTGGTAGAGGTAGCTTAGCGTATTTGGGTAGGTGTGTATGAAGGAGGAATAGGAGAAGGAGGAAGTGGGAGAGAAGGAGGAGGATGAAGAGGAATGGAGGTGAGTAAGTGAGTGAGTGAGTGATTGAATGAGTGAGTTGTCATATAAAGTCTTTTGTAAATCATTAGCCTCAGGCTGTATGCAGACATGAGTGGTATCATATTGAAGCTCTTATCGGGTAGAGCCAAACTGGTGGTGATACGCATACGCATGTCCAATGAGGAGTAGTAGAGAAAGGGGGAAGCTGCCATTTCAGAAAGTTGAATCTTCAGACATGTTCGCTCCGATCCGTTCATCCTAAGCATTTGTCATTCGGGCAGTCCAGGATACTGAAGCTCCGAGCTCTTTGGTATGCAGGGAAGGGAGATCGAAGGGCTCCTCGACACTGGGATCAATCTCCATCGGTTCTTCAATTCGGGCGGACCAGTGGCCCCTGACACTTGATGAGAGTGAGGTCATCACACTGGACAGCGCCTGAAGTGACGTCATCAATGAACAGGAAGAACCGGAACATATAATGATAAACTATGAGGTCGAGCAAATTTGAAAAGAGTTTATTGAACCATTTACTTGTTTGAAGAAATAATAAAAAACAGCAAAATAAATTACCCACATCGCTGCTATTTTGAATTACCAACATGTAATATAATCTAAACATGAGCTTGAAAAAAATGTAGCGTTTAGCCAATCGATTAAGAGAAACGTGTGCTTCCGGATGAATACATGATTATAATGAAAGGAAAAAAAAAACCCCAAAAAGCAAACAAGAATTATTAAAAAGGAAATAAGTTAGGCTTTCAGATCATGGCAGTGTGACTAACGTCACAGGACCTACGAAGTAGGGTTTGATATGATTTAAGTGTGTACTCGAGAGATGACTTGGGGGCCTTATGTGCTACGGTGAGAGAACTTATATAGCAGTCTCTAATTGACAGTGGATACTATTAACTTTCCCAGAAGTCACCGCTGGTGAGTCATTAGCGTAGCAGCTATTATCGCTTTCAGTTCCTATTACCCTGGACACTTATCAGCCCAGCAGCCCGAGGTCACCCATCCAAGTCGTGACCGGGCTCAAAGTCGCTTAACTTCGATGATTTTACGAGAACCGGCGTATCCAACGTGATATGCCGTATCAGGGAACCTTCAAAAGTCACAGTGAAACATACAGCCAAGGGTTCCCGATGGGCATGACAGTGCACTCGCTGAGCCATCAATAAATAATAAAAAATAATTATAAATCAAATTTTCATCAGACTTCGGTCAGCTCAAAACGTGCTGGTAACAATGCCCTAATGCACGTTCATGCCAAAAATCAAGGTTCTAATGTCAACGGTTCTCCTTATTTTGCCGACGAAAGGATTCGGATGGACTCACTCACTCACTCATTACTACCGGACAATTTGCAGATGGTAGCCTACTTCGTAGGAAAAACATTGCCCTAATAATTCTCGAAGTGGGGGTGGAATGGGGGTAGGGGTAGGGGTATGGTTAGCTCAAAATCTAAGACATTTGCATAATTCAGTAATTTTAAGAATTATTTCAAAATTCCTACGAACTAGGCTACCATTTGTAAATTGTCCGGTAGTCAGTGAGTCCATCCGAATTATTTCGTCGGCAAAATTAGGAGAACCGTTCACATTAGAACCTGGATTTTTGGCATGAAAGTGCATTAGGGGACTGTTATCAGCAAGTTCTGAGCTGACCTACTTAGGTGGCATATAAACCTCGAAATTATGAGATTTATTTCAGGTTATTTCTAAATAGAGGGCCCCTAAGTCATCTCTCGACCGTCTCCCGTAGAGGGCCCCCAAGTCATCTCTCGAGTACACACTTAAATCATGTCAAACCCTACTTCGTAGGTCCTGTGACGTTAGTCACACTGCCATGTATCTGAATGTAAAACAATTAAAGTCTGCATGTAAATCAATTAAAGTGCACAAAAGGGCGTGACATCGCATCCTAGCGGATCAAGGCCAGGGCTTGAGAGAATGAGGCCAGAGAGGTTGTGTCCCGACCTTAAATTAAAGAAGAGCATCCCTCAAATTACCAGTGTGTGAAATTTCATGCTTGTAACCAAAAGTGCCATCCCATATCTGCCCCACTAATAGCAGTCACTCTCTCGTATTTGTAAAATATACGGGAGCTGTGGATCACTCTCCTAGATTTTGTATTTCGAGAGTGATCGCTGTATGGCGAGAGTGATCACTGTATGGGGAGAGTGATCACTGTATGGCGAGAGTGATTCTCTCCTGTTTGAACCCTCAATACATTTTCATTTTTCATGAGAGTGACTAATAACTCTCCTGGTGGAGGGAGGGGGGAGTTTGGCGAGATATGGGGAGGGAGAGGGACCACTCTCCTTAAAAACGAGAGATCCTCCAGTCCAGTCGGAAATAATAGGTCAGGTCATTCTACACAACAGAGAGATCCATTGCTGTAAAATAGCGTAGTCATTCGTCAGAAACTGTAAACGCTGACACACCGATAGCCTACACGAATATGTGTCCTCAGTATGCCCTATATTGTCAGTGGAGTGGAACGTCAAAAGAATATTTCTACTTCAAGTGCAAGTGCGCCGAGGTTAGTTGTGACGCGGTCTGGTGGGAACAACCTACTCGAGCTGCACTTCACGAAGACACAGCATCAAGACAAAGGTAAAATGTGTTGCAGTATATTGCAATATATATATATCTATCTATATATACATACTTTAATTTTTATGACATTCAAAAGGCGAAATTATCTTAGATATTTTATCGGCTTCCTTCTGTGATGATCTCAAGTGCATGTATTTTCCCCAAATCTTTCGCGAAAATCAACGGTTGTGTCATATCCCTTAATTCATAGTGTAGGCTTATACAACATAGGCTGGTATCTTCGAGATTACAACACATATAAGGGAAGTGGGAAGAGGTGCCGACATACTAAATACCGTTTATCCTCGATATGACATATTGGAGAGTCGAAGTACCATACAGATAGGTATATATGTCACTAATTCATACATTCGCATTTTTATAACATATCCACCTTCCTCGTGGTGCATGAAAAGATGGAAAATATTCTAGCTGAGTTTTTTTTGTCTACTAACAACAACAACAATACAAATATTTTGGAACTAGGACCAGCAAACCTCATTTAAAACACTTGCATTTACTCGTGTCTCTGTGTGACCTAGATTTCAGCACCGGATTAATCAGTTCGACACTTTAGTTACTGCAGTTACCTGGTACACACGATCAAGCTCTACTTGACCAGTTTTCATGCACAGGGGCTCGTTACCGTTGTTAATTGGTTAAATAGGTTGATTATGGGGGGGGGGTCGAGGTCGGTAATAAAGCTCCTTTATTACCGACCTCGACCCCCCCCCGTCCTATAATCAACATATTTAACCAATTAACAACGGTAACGAGCCCCTGTGTTTTCACTGACCATGATTTCCTACATTCTCTGGTTGTTCAGTTTCTTAGATCGTGTTCAGGAGTAATAAGTTTTACCTGCTGGCAGCACTCGTCCTTACCCGTTTATTCTCGACTATAGAATGATATCGCTGCCTTTCAGAACTGGGAACTACTTTTCATATTTCTTGTTACTGTGAAAATCTGGGGCATTCTGGTCAATTAATCGATGTTATTTGGGCTGCTTCTTGCGCGTGTTGTTGAAATCCGCGGATTTCTTATTCCAAAGGTAATCCCGGGGCTTTAACACTGTCGATACGGTTAGTTCAAGTCACATTTTTGCACAGTTCACATCGTGCAGAGGAGAAGTCAACTTTGCAGTGCGCTTGCGCAGCTCCGTTCTTAGACATCATCGCTTATTGTCTATAACGACGACTTCACAATTATTTCTGGTTGTGATAGATGTTTTTTGTTAGTTTTTTCGGCCAGAAGAAATTTTGCCGTATTTCGCAATACACACTCACCTGTTTACGTCGAACATTGTAGAATTGTCAAGAAAAAAGAAATTTTGCCGTATTTCGCAATACACACTCACCTGTTTACGTCGAACATTGGAGAATTGCCAAGGAAAACGAACTTTTGCCGTATTTCGCAATACACACTCACCTGTTTACGTCGAACATTGTAGAATTGTCAAGGAAAAAGAAATGTTGCCGTATTTCGCAATACACACTCAACTCCTTACGTCGAATATTGTAGAATTGTCACGGAAAAAGAAATTTTATCGTATTTCGCAATACACACTCACCTGTTTACGTCGAACATTGTAGAATTGTCAAGGGAAACGAAATTTTGCCGTATTCCGCAATACACACTCACCTGTTTACGTCGAACATTGTAGAATTGTCAAGGAAAAATAAATTTTGCCGTATTTCGCAATACATATTCACCTGTTTACGTCGAAGATTGTAGAATTGTCAAGGAAAAAGAAATTTTGCCGCATTTCGCAATACACACTCAGCTGTTTACGTCGCACATTGTAGAATTGTCAAGGAAAAAGAAATTTTGCCGTATTTCGCAAGACACACTCACCTGTTTACGTCGAACATTGTAGAATTGTCAAGGAAAAAGAAATTTTGCCGTATTTCGCAATACACACTCACCTGTTTACGTCGAACATTGTAGAATTGTCAAGGAAAAAGAAATTTTGCCGTATTTCGCAATACACACTCACCTGTTTAAGTCGAACATTGTAGAATTGTCAAGGAAAAAGAAATTTTGGCGTATTTCGCAATACACACTCACCTGTTCACGTCGAACATTGTAGAATTTTCAAGGAAAAAGAAATTTTGCCGTATTTCGCAATACACACTCACCTGTTTACGTCGAACATTGCATAATTGTCAAGGAAAAAGAAATTTTGCCCTATTTCGCAATACACACTCACCTGCTCACGTCGAACATTGAAGAATTGTCAAGTAAAAAGAAATTTTGCCGTATTTCGCAATACACACTCACCTGTTTACGTCGAACATTGTAAAATTGTCAACGAAAAAAATTACCTATTTACGTTCACGCTCCAGAGGATATAGACATCCTGAGACTCAGATCCATCTGCTTGTTAGTTAATTGTACGTGACATACATTCGTAAAAGTATCATCTTATTTTCAAGCTCTCAAGCACACTTCTATGCATGTGACAGAGATAGCTAGTAGTCATTTTTCATGCATCATTGATTTATATACTGAGCGGGCTAAATAACAACGATCTGACAAATTTCCCCAATACAGATCGTACTCTCTAAAAAAAGTTGAGTGAAATTTCACTCAAGTAAGAGTGGGAATTCATCCCACTCAATACTTGAGTGAGATTTTCACTCAACTTGAGTTACTTTTCACTCAACTTGAGTTAAATGCACTCAAGTTGAGTGACATTCACTGAAGCATAAGAGTGGAAATTCATCCCACTCAAGTTGAGTGAACTTGAGTGATTTTAACTCAAGTTGAGTGAAAAGTAACTCAAGTTGAGTGAAAATTAACTCAAGTTAGAGTGAACAGGTACATTTCACTCAAACTTTAGTGGAACAGTTCACTCAAGTTTTTTTAGAGAGTAAAGAGAGTAATAAATTCAATTGTAAGATTTAGATATAATCTGAAGAAATACTTCTTTCATTTCATATGTAAAAGATATTTACATATGAAATCTCAGAAGAATTCGGGAGGACTGGTAGTACATTAGTCCGAGCTTCCTATGACCCTTCAGCCACACGACGGATGTTTTCTGACAGATTTTCCGACTGGGGTCAGAGTTCTCTCTTTTCCAAAAAAGAGAAGAAAAAAACAACGCAAAAATGGGAGCGATCACTGGGTTATGCCTCAGTACAGTATAAAATGTTTTTAAAATATTCTGCCGTTTCGCAACACTTAACTCACATGGATTCATTAACGAATAATTTCTCTTCTCTTCATTTTCGACCCAA
This sequence comes from Hanleya hanleyi, assembly GCA_036873755.1. NCBI lineage: Eukaryota > Metazoa > Mollusca > Polyplacophora > Lepidopleurida > Hanleyidae > Hanleya > Hanleya hanleyi. The sequence continues at coordinate 18,744 of JAVTVY010039172.1, read as the reverse complement.
ATTTAACAAGATCTGTTTCATTCTTCATCTATTACAGTGTTAACAACTTCGCTTTCACTTGATTTGCTTCAACGAAACCACAACATACCCCGTTTTCCGTTTGGAATGAAGTAGAAATTAAACGTACTGAAATGTGTGAAGAATGTGACGGATCTTGTTAAATTTGTGCTGACAATGAAGGGAAATTAATTAATCCATTAATATGTGAGTTAAGTGTTGTAGAACGGTTGAATATTCCAAAAAATATAATTTTGTTTTCACTGGGATGAGGTCTCGCGACCCCATGATCGCTCCCATTTTGCGCTTTTTGGAGGGAGACAACTCTGACCCAAGCCTGAATATCTGTGAGAAATTATCCGTCGTCTTGTTGAAGGGTCATGGGACCTCGGACTAGTAGTAGTACATGTATATCTTTTATTTACTGATTTTCCATGTTAGACTCTGTGGCGCCACCTATACCAAGAAAGCGAGAACTGAAGTCTGTCCATTTTAATTAATTGTCTACCGGAACTTTGGGGCTTGTATGAAATTGACGGTTGGTTAATCATACATTTTTTTTTGCAGTGTGTTTAACAAACTGAAATCTAAAAAAATATAACCAGTTCACCGTGATATTTGTTATACATTACGCTTTAGCACGTTTAGTGGACTTTAAATATTCTCCGTGTAATAAACTAATAGTTGTTTCATGTACCCAGACTCAGTTGCCCATAGGGCCATCATAATGTGATGTTACCTCGGACAAAGCTCAATGCGGCCGTATAATGTGATAAAGGTGGTGTCCAGTTTAATTTACTTGGCCATGTGAGAAGCCGACACCCTGTCCCTCTTTTATAACTTCGGTTTATGGACGGTCGCCTATGAAGGCGAAAATGTCAGGTGTCGTTCGTACCGGACAAAAGCACCACTTTTTCACAGAAGCACCTTGTAGTATCCAGCTTTCTATAAAGACCCTGCTTTGAAGATTTTGATGATCATACCTCATGATGACATCATATAAAATAACAAAAGAAAGTAGATAAATTATTCTTCCACAACGTCAAGCTGGGTTTGTAAGTTGCAAAAGTGTGTTATTTCAGTACTGTGTGATGATGTATATTCCAAAAGCTCAAAGAAGGTTTGAATTCACCCATCATATCACAAACAGACTCAACCCCAACACTATTAAACACACTCATATTTCACTTTATTTCAATGATTCATCATCTCCGGCCATGGCTCGTCTGATAAAGCCGAACTATGGCAGAATGTGGGTTTGACATATTATGGATTAAGAATACTGATCAGCGATACGGATTTGATATTTTTGGAACATCATGATGTCTTGCCGGCATCATTGAAAACTGTTGACCGCTTCTCTCTTGCAGGAAACAAACCTATGTTTATGTATACTATGATTGTCTTTTTGAATTTGGTGCTAATACTGTTATATGGATATGGAATAGGTCTTTGGATTATGGACGCGGATATTCTCTAATGGACGACGGCTGAATTATGAATGACGGATTAGACGCTTGTAATAGCTATAACACCAGTCGTAGCTTTTAGGAGTGCCAAAACACATTCACGACCTCATGACCTCCCCAGATATAGTCATCATTTGAGCAAATTAGAAGCCAGATAATGTGTGGTAAATTTCATCCGCATTGAACCCAGTTGTAAGTATCCGTGATTGTTTTGACTGGAGAGACGTCCACGTGTCATTCCCTTGATATCTTCAAAGAGATCGCTCTACAGAGTATTGTCGTTATAACCTCGGCTTGCGATACACGATGCAACGCCGTCCGTTTTATTGGCTGTTATATTTTAATTCAATTTCAATTTATTCACCAGTCCAAGTATAATATATGCAAATATAGAATATATATAGAAATAAATAGGTATGTAAAATCGGGTTTGCCTAATGGATGAAGTTTAAGATGTGACTTAAAAACAGAAATTGAATTTGTTGTATTCACTCGTGTGGGTTATTTGTTCCAGTCTTGGGCCTTTATTCTTTGCTGAAAACAATGACAAACTGAATAGCGCGTGGCATAGCGGTGAAAATGTGAATGTTCTGACAAAGAGCCTATGTATGTATGTTAGTCGAAAAATAGAAGGATGGTTGATGAACTTGAACTTACAAGTTGCAAAACTAAGTAATCATTAAATTTCGTCAGCGTCAGGATTTTGTGATGATTGAACAGAGGCTGACTTCATGACTGTTATGTTATATAATTTTACCTTACACAACCAAGATTTATTTGTGAAATTAGCGATCCTCATCGAATTATTCTTTGGCAAAGCAAATGTGCTCATCAGCTAAACTGAAGCCTACATGTATACTTACTGTTAAACATGGAAACATGCTTTAATTATTGGAACCAAACAATACAGACAGCTTGGCAGTCATTGGAAAGTAAATGTTTATGTTAATTATTGGCACCAGACAACACCAAGCTGTACTGTCCGAGTTCTGGGTATTTATTGGTAGACCTGATGTATTGATGGACATAGATTATTTCACTCTTATGTAGTGAAATATCAAACATTCGAATTTTGGCATTATATATATTTTTTCATTGTAGACACGGAGACGACACCGAGAAAGGACAATCATGAAGAATATAACTGTCATGGCCATTGCCCTCTTAGCCTTGGTCTTTGACCTTCACATCGGTAATGCACAAACCAACAATGACCCCCTCCAACCAGTCATCGAGACGACACTCGGTAAAGTCCGGGGAATGCGGAGCTTCGTGACCAATCAACAGACACCAGTCGATAAGTTCCTCGGGATCCCGTATGCTCAACCCCCATTGGCTGATCGACGCTTCAGAAGACCAACTCCGGCCAATCCATGGACAGGTATTAGAGACGCCGTAAAATACTCGTTCGCCTGTTACCAAATTGTTCTACAGACCGGATTTAGTGGAGGAGACGTGTGGAATCCTACCATGCCAGTAAGCGAGGATTGTCTATACCTCAATATTTGGGTTCCGAGGATTTCACAGGGAGAAACGGTGAACTTGACCACCATGGTATGGATTCATGGTGGAGGGTTCGCTGCTGGCTCGGCCGATTCCGATATGTACGATGGGTCCGTATTGGCGGCAACGCAAAATGTGATCGTAGCGTCGATGAACTATCGACTGGGGCCGTTCGGGTTTTTGTACTTCGGCACACCAGCCGCCCCAGGTAATATGGGGCTAATGGACCAACAGCTCGCACTGAAATGGATTTTTGAAAATATCGAAAACTTTGGTGGAGATTCCCAGAAAATCTCCATCTTTGGAGAGAGCGCTGGGGGAGTGAGTGTCAGTTTCCATCTTCTCTCTCCTAAGTCCTGGGATTATTTCAGCTCGGCAATTATGGAGAGCGGAACCGCGTCAAATCCTTGGGCGTTCCAGTCACCGAATGGCAGTATGATCACCTCTAAATCGTATGCAAAGGCTGTACAATGCAGCGCTGATAACACCGACAAAATCATTGAATGTCTGAATAAGAAATCCACAGAAGAGCTACTCAACCAAGCGACCTCTTATATACAGTACGAACCCACAGTGGACGGAGAATTCATCAATAAATCACCCGAAGAACTCATCCGTGAAAAACGGTTCAAACGCTGTAATATCATGTTAGGATATAATACCGATGAACAGACCATTATTATGTCATTTCTGGCGGATACCAAGTTTGGTCTAAGTCTCCCATCAGAACCGACTATATCCAGGAATGAAATAAAGGAATACATTAATCGCGTATCGTACTCGAAGATTCCGCCTCTGCCAAACAATTCTCTTGCTCTGGATAGCGCCCTCTACGTTTACGTCGACTCAGTTCCAACTCAGAAAAGGGGAAGTAACTACCGTATCCTTGCTGACATCGTGGGAGACTACGAATATAAATGTTCCGTTGTCCAATTTGCAAAAGTGTATGCAGCAGAAAACTTGGGAGTTTATTTTTACCAGTTTGATCATCGGTCTCAGAGCAATCCATGGCCCCGATGGATGGGCGTGATTCACGGTTCCGAAATCCCTTTTGTTTTCGGAGAACCATACAACAACAGTTTAGGTTATTCCAGCGCTGACATCAAAATCAGTGACGTCATGATGTCGTACTGGTCCACCTTCGCCTCGAAAGGGTAGGTAACTTTCACCTTCAGGTATGACAATTCCATTCCCCGTAGTGAGTTTGTATCAGTTAACCCTATCCGATCTGGGCAGTGCGTGTGCGCGGGTGGCTGGCAGGGGGAATCCCGAATTCTCCTAGGCCTGATACGGTTAAATTTCACATATGCGTTAAGGGAGGGAAGGGAGGTTCAAAACATGTCATGTAATTTAAAATATATAGAATAACATTTGGATATGATCACAAGCGCCATAGTTTGAATTCAACATTGTTCCAATTATTACACATCTCATTGTTCGATATGTTGGATTAATTCAGTTCTACAATACAAGATCCTGATATATAAGCTGAATCGTATACGTTTTTTTCTCAGATATTCAGATTAGTTTATGGGTGGAAAGGAGCGTATCGTCGATTTCTCTGTTCATCTCGGGTGAAATAATTTCGGATTTTCCCTCGACGCACTGGCGGGTAACCTGCTATGTGGCTCATGACTAAAATGTCTGCTTGGTCATTCCATTCATCTGTATGCTGTTCTACAAGAAATATATCTGTAAATGGTGATAAACCTGGCCAATCTAGGTAAACTCAGATATAATATTTCCCTGATATATCATTTTGGTGTACCCAGATTGAAAACTGGCATATTGTAGGCTTAAAGTTCCCGGATGTATCATTAATGTAATCATAATGGTCATTTGCTAGAATACATATAGTAGGTTGTTTTGATGATTGTTTACCATATTGCTAGTTGAAAATTTACCCCATAGTATACCAGAAAATGACGCTCAGCGTCAGTCCACTGGTTAAATATATCAGGGAAGGTGTACCGGTATTTTAGCCTTGTTTTATTTTTCAGAGATCCCAATAATGTGCCACAATCGTCTAACGACAGCTTTTGGCCAAGTTTCACAACGACCGATGAGAAGTATAAAGTATTGAAGGCGAATCTACTGGAGACAAAACAGTTTCCCCGCTTCAAGGAATGCTCCTTCTGGAAAGATTTCAAACCCATTCTAGAAAGATACACGGGTAACTTACCATTTCATTACAGTACACTTTACACTCGAGAAAATACCAGTATCTTGAAATGAACACATCACAGCATCCTGAAAATTCACACACATATTGATGCGAATTTGGAGAATTTCGTCGGATTAAAGAAATCATTTTTTAACTTCGACAAGTTTGGGTACACATTTGGAGAAAATTTCTTCACAAAAATATCATAGCCAGACACACTGAGCTATATGGTCATCTGTTTGAGAATAAATCCAAGATATCAAGTTCAGTTAAACATGGCGGCTCATTTCAACTTGGCATATTTCATAGTGGCCATAGTAACTGCATATTTTGAAAACAGTAGTAGACGGGGCATTTTAATACTGATTTGAAACTCTGAAGCAATTTTCCCTAAAAAGTTACATCACACAATTCGAAAATGCTTTAAAATATTTTTTTCACTGTGTTAAGACCAATTCACCATATTTGCATATTACATCAAGAAACAAATGTGCGTAAAGTTTTAGCTTATGTGATTTGTATTTTCAAGATATTGAGACTTTTATTTGAATGGCGACAATGCTACAACAACAACATCTCACAATGAATGATACTTAAACAAGCATTATTTATACCGTTTTTCATTTGGATTTATTTCAGAAACCAAATCTGTATCAGAGGCAGCGTACAAGATCCATGCGGGTTTCCTTACGACATTCTCCTGTCTGTTTTTTTCAATCTTGTCAACCCTCTTGATATAGTGACTGCGATGTTTGTAGATGAACACAATAAAGAAGAAATTAAACCAACCATGCAGTTTTGGAAAGGGAACACGAAGTGGTACTATTACCTCCAAACAGAAGAGTTACACACTCGAGGTACAATCATGAGTTATATCCATTAATGAACCGAGCAGAAGGACTAACATGGATTTAGAGAATACATTGTGATGACAGATATTGAAGTAAAATCGCACCACTTTCGAAACTGAACTTTTAATTATTAGATCACGAAAACTTTTTCTGAACTTGTTTGAGTGATGTTCAGAGGATGGTAGATACCAACCACCTCACTGGGGCATAATAATACCATACCCACCAGTCAAATTTTCGGACAGGATTCCCGCCCGAGCAGCACACCGCCGGAAGTGACATCATATACAGTAAAAGCGATGTTTGTCGAACGTTTCGGTTACTTTTTAATTCTGCACTATACTTCTGTTGATGTGGCGTTAAAAAGAATTATCAAGACATTATTTTTCCCGTTTGTATGAACAGAGCATATGAAAAGTAGTTCGCTCATGTGCAAAACCGAAGGAGTTGTTCTGTAGGATTCGAAATGAACTGTGTGGGCGTGAGTTTTTCCCTATACGTCATAGATACGTCGTAAGGTCATCTTTCGTTACTGTGGGCAGGGTTATAGCGGAGTGAGCCTGTGAAACGGAGCATGTGTTGATGAGATACATGTATACCCGGGTAACTATTTCCGTGGTAGCTGATATGATACGGTAGTATCCGGTATGATCCGGTTTTACATTTTTTGTTCTTGTGAGCCACATTTCATTACAGATTCTTGTAACTTTTTCAAGTAAATAGATCGTTTGTTTCAATAAGTGCAAACATGCATGCAATGAAGCTTCGTTCCCAAGACAGAATATGTTGATACCCATAAAACATGGAGTTGAGCAAAAAAATTGTTGATGAATGAACACATTCCAAACATATCAAATCAAGTCTAGCGCTTTCATTCTCGTGAATCAAGTTGTAAACTTCACCCATATCATATCCCTGAACCTCGAAAATGCAAGAGGATAATATCTCCACTCCCTAAAAATATTCACTGATGTAAGAGTGTGAGCGTCAACCGGACGGCTCAATGTGTGCCACCCTGGGATTATTTCAGTCCGTCTCAATTGATCCCTCTCAAACTTCAGTTGATTGTCAAGTTTGGATGAATTTCACTGAACTTGAGTAAATTCAACTCAAATTTGAGTGACTTTCTATCAGACTTGATTGAATTGAATTGGGCGTGTACAAAAGGATCACGTGACCCAGAGATAATTTCCATGGAACTGAACTTCCGGTCACAGTACAATGTGATGGAGAGTAGCAAGTATTTTGTTATCAATAACATTACATCAATACTACTTATCCATGGAATTATCAAGCCCTGAACTACCCTAGTAAACGGTATAGTAGATTTGAGTTCTCAGTTCCAGAAAAATATTCCCGTTCAAACTAAAATAGTATACACAAATTATCTTGCACAATTCACGACAGTAAATATTGGGATTTTGGTGACCTACGTCACATGATTAACTGCACGACACCTTCACCAAATTTACAACATTCACTGAGACATCCATCTCAGAATTAAATCTCGAAATGAGGGAATGAATATGAATGGTGGATGCTGCTCGTATGAGACTACTGAATGGTGTTAGAGTGAGATTACTGAATGGTGCTCGGTTGAGATTACTGAATGGTGTTAGAGTGAGATTACTGAATGGTGCTCTGTTGAGATTACTGAATGGTGTTAGAGTGAGATTACTGAATGGTGCTCGGTTGAGATTACTGAATGATGTTAGAGTGAGATTACTGAATGGTGCTTGGTTGAGATTACTGAATGGTGTTAGAGTGAGATTACTGAATGGTGCTCGTTTGAGATTACTGAATGGTGTTAGAGTGAGATCACTGAATGGTGCTCGTTTGAGATTACTGAATGGTGTTAGAGTGAGATCACTGAATGGTGCTCGGTTGAGATTACTGAATGGTGTTAGAGTGAGATTACTGAATGGTGCTCGGTTGAAATTACTGAATGGTGTTAGAGTGAGATTACTGAATGGTGCTCGGTTGAGATTGAATGGTGTTAGAGTGAGATTACTGAATGGTGCTCAGTTGATTACTGAATGGTGTTAGAGTGAGATTACTGAATGGTGCTCGGATGGGATTACTGAATGGTGTTAGTGTGAGATTACTGAAAGGTGTTAGAGTGAGATTAATGAATGGTGCTCGGTTGAGATTGAATGGTGTTAGAGTGATATTACTGAATGGTGCTCAGTTGAGATTACTGAATGATGTTAGAGTGAGATTCCTGAATGGTGCTCGGTTGAGATTATTGAATGGTGCTCAGGTGAGATTATGGAATGCGCTCGGATCAGATTATTCAATGGTGCTAGTGGAAAGATTACTGTAGTGTGCTCAGGTGAGATTCCACAAACAATAACGAAGTTTTGGGCCGATACTGGGAGACGGCCCCGAACTGACGTCATAGGATCAGATATTAACTATAAATATGTAAGTTTTTAACGATTTCTTAATTTGTGCTTCGTGAGAGGTATCAAGGAGCCTGCATGGATTGGAAGGATGGAAAAAGAGTCGTAACTCTGTATGGAGTGTTTTTTATATGTATTTTATGTTTGTATATTAACTGTATACTATGAGGGGACACGTGAATAAAGACTATACCACTACTTATACTTCTACTTTTACTACTACTACTACTACTACTCCTCTACTACTACTACTACTACTACTACTACTACTACTACTACTACTCTACTACTACTACTACTACTACTACTACTCTACTACTACTACTACTACTACTACTACTACTACTACTGCGCATGGGCAGGTGTGAAAGAAAAGAATATTCCAGGAAACAATGTCCCTTTTCGTATGTTTCTCTTTAGTAAAATATATCTTACCCGTGCTGAAAACCAGAAAAAATGTCATAGCTAGGTTAGTACAAGAGTGGGAAATTTTTTTCTGTCGGACGTTTCTTCCTTTTACACCGAGCTGGGTTATTTGGCCTTTCTCTCCACACTGTTCTGTACATACTGTATATATCGATGTATATTTATCCTGTACGCTTCATGGCCATGCTGGGTGGAGTAGAGCATGGCGGCAGGACTCAGCTTATCTAGAGATAATGCCTGATATCATGCCAGGTATATCATGATCCATTGAGCAATAGTTTGGACTTTGGTGGGATCATTACAGGGTACATGCAATGTGTATCACATTTCCCAGTAGCGTGTAAACATTGACAATCTTATCTTCATAATAAACCCATACCGATAGGATTTAGGGTATTGAGTGCGCAACAATATACCGGAGTACGGAAACCGGATGCGGCCACAGCCGATCGTTCAATTATTTTTAGCATGCATTGTTATCTTGTGCGTTGATGGCAAAATTACTTCCGGCCTTGCGTGTTACAACTTAAAAGCCCCCATCGGCAAAAAAACCCGACCCTTTGCGCAGAAAATTCACACCGCATTTGCTGTTTTTATCTATTGCCTTATACAATTTCTGGGAACAGGCAAATATCACAGATGTGTTTTAAGCGCGATTTTAATTCAAAATTGATAAACCCGATTAACACGGGAAATTCGAAGTTCTCAAGGAAGAAAAATTGCATTTTACTGAAAGGAATAGATGAGTGAAGTTGGACCTCAGTTAACAGTTCACAGTTCACAATTCGAGATGGACCAGTCATTATTTGACGAAGATATACAAATTCATCTACAACTAATTAACTATCAGGCCTAGAGTGTTCATACTTGGTACAATTAGAGAACTCGTCAAGGCCGACATTTTGATCTGAAAAATTTCCACTTCCGTTTCACAGGGGCGTCGCCAGGAACTGAAGTTTGAACTGTTAACTGGGCGCCGCGAACTGTTAACTGGCTCCATAGCGCCAAAACCATTAGACCTAGAGTGTTCATACTTGGTAGAATTACAGTACTCGTCAAGGCCGACATTTTGATGTGAAAAAATTCCACTTCCGGTGATCAGGAGCGACGCCAGGAACAGAAGTTTGAACTGTTAACTGGACCCCGCGAACTGTTAACTGGCTCCATAGCGCCAAAACCATTAGCCCTAGAGTGTTTAAACTTAGTACAATTACAGTACTCGTCAAGGCCGACATTTTGATGTGAAAAATTTCCACTTCCGGTGATAAGGGGCGACGCCAGGAACTGAAGTTTGAACTGTTAACTGGCTCATAGCTCCGAAACTATTAGGCCTAGAGTGTTCATACTTGGTACAATTAGAGAACTCGTCAAGGCCGACATTTTGATCTGAAAAATTTCCACTTCCGATTCACAGGAGCGTCGCCAGGAACTGAAGTTTGAACTGTTAACTGGGCGCCGCGAACTGTTAACTGGCTCCATAGCGCCAAAACCATTAGACCTAGAGTGTTCATACTTGGTAGAATTACAGTACTCGTCAAGGCCGACATTTGGATGTGAAAAAATTCCACTTACGGTGATCAGGGGTGACGCCAGAAACAGAAGTTTGAACTGTTAACTGGACCCCGAGAACTGTTAACTGGCTCCATAGCGCCAAAACCATTAGCCCTAGAGTGTTTAAACTTAGTACAGTTACAGTACTCGTCAAGGCCGACATTTTGATGTGAAAAATTTCCACTTCCGGTGATCAGGGGCGACGCCAGGAACTGAAGTTTGAACTGTTAACTGGCTCATAGCTCCGAAACTATTAGGCCTAGAGTGTTCATACTTGGTACAATTAGAGAACTCGTCAAGGCCGACATTTTGATCTGAAAAATTTCCACTTCCGATTCACAGGGGCGTCGCCAGGAACTGAAGTTTGAACTGTTAACTGGGCGCCGCGAACTGTTAACTGGCTCCATAGCGCCAAAACCATTAGACCTAGAGTGTTCATACTTGGTAGAATTACAGTACTCGTCAAGGCCGACATTTTGATGTGAAAAAATTCCACTTCCGGTGATCAGGGGCGACGCCAGGAACAGAAGTTTGAACTGTTAACTGGACCCCGCGAACTGTTAACTGGCTCCATAGCGCCAAAACCATTAGCCCTAGAGTGTTTAAACTTAGTACAATTACAGTACTCGTCAAGGCCGACATTTTGATGTGAAAAATTTCCACTTCGGTGATCAGGGGCGACGCCAGGAACTGAAGTTTGAACTGTTAACTGGCTCATAGCTCCGAAACTATTAGGCCTAGAGTGTTCATACTTGGTACAATTAGAGAACTCGTCAAGGCCGACATTTTGATCTGAAAAATTTCCACTTCCGATTCACAGGGGCGTCGCCAGGAACTGAAGTTTGAACTGTTAACTGGGCGCCGCGAACTGTTAACTGGCTCCATAGCGCCAAAACCATTAGACCTAGAGTGTTCATACTTGGTAGAATTACAGTACTCGTCAAGGCCGACATTTTGATGTGAAAAAATTCCACTTCCGGTGATCAGGAGCGACGCCAGGAACAGAAGTTTGAACTGTTAACTGGACCCCGCGAACTGTTAACTGGCTCCATAGCGCCAAAACCATTAGCCCTAGAGTGTTTAAACTTAGCACAATTACAGTACTCGTCAAGCCCGACATTTTGATGTGAAAAATTTCCACTTCCGGTGATCAGGGGCGACGCCAGGAACTGAAGTTTGAACTGTTAACTGGCTCATAGCTCCGAAACTATTAGGCCTAGAGTGTTCATACTTGGTACAATTAGAGAACTCGTCAAGGCCGACATTTTGATCTGAAAAATTTCCACTTCCGATTCACAGGGGCGTCGCCAGGAACTGAAGTTTGAACTGTTAGCTGGGCGCCGCGAACTGATAACTGGCTCCATAGCGCCAAAACCATTAGACCTAGAGTGTTCATACTTGGTAGAATTACAGTACTCGTCAAGGCCGACATTTTGATGTGAAAAAATTCCACTTACGGTGATCAGGGGTGACGCCAGAAACAGAAGTTTGAACTGTTAACTGGACCCCGCGAACTGTTAACTGGCTCCATAGCGCCAAAACCATTAGCACTAGAGTGTTTAAACTTAGTACAATTACAGTACTCGTCAAGCCCGACATTTTGATGTGAAAAATTTCCACTTCCGGTGATCAGGGGCGACGCCAGGAACTGAAGTTTGAACTGTTAACTGGCTCATAGCTCCGAAACTATTAGGCCTAGAGTGTTCATACTTGGTACAATTAGAGAACTCGTCAAGGCCGACATTTTGATCTAAAAAATTTCCACTTCCGATTCACAGGGGCGTCGCCAGGAACTGAAGTTTGAACTGTTAACTGGGCGCCGCGAACTGTTAACTGGCTCCATAGCGCCAAAACCATTAGACCTAGAGTGTTCATACTTGGTAGAATTACAGTACTCGTCAAGGCCGACATTTTGATGTGAAAAAATTCCACTTCCGGTGATCAGGGGCGACGCCAGGAACAGAAGTTTGAACTGTTAACTGGACCCCGCGAACTGTTAACTGGCTCCATAGCGCCAAAACCATTAGCCCTAGAGTGTTTAAACTTAGTACAATTACAGTACTCGTCAAGGCCGACATTTTGATGTGAAAAATTTCCACTTCCGGTGATCAGGGGCGACGCCAGGAACTGAAGTTTGAACTGTTAACTGGCTCATAGCTCCGAAACTATTAGGCCTAGAGTGTTCATACTTGGTACAATTAGAGAACTCGTCAAGGCCGACATTTTGATCTGAAAAATTTCCACTTCCGATTCACAGGGGCGTCGCCAGGAACTGAAGTTTGAACTGTTAACTGGGTGCCGCGAACTGTTAACTGGCTCCATAGCGCCAAAACCATTAGACCTAGAGTGTTCATACTTGATAGAATTACAGTACTCGTTAAGGCCGACATTTTGATGTGAAAAAATTCCACTTCCGGTGATCAGGGGCGACGACAGGAACAGAAGTTTGAACTGTTAACTGGACCCCGCGAACTGTTAACTGGCTCCATAGCGCCAAAACCCTTAGCCCTAGAGTGTTTAAACTTAGAACAATTACAGTAATCGTCAAGCCCGACATTTTGATGTGAAAAATTTCCACTTCCGGTGATCAGGGGCGACGCCAGGAACTGAAGTTTGAACTGTTAACTGGCTCATAACTCCGAAACTATTAGGCCTAGAGTGTTCATACTTGGTACAATTAGAGAACTCGTCAAGGCCGATATTTTGATCTGAAAAATTTCCACTTCCGATTCACAGGGGCGTCGCCAGGAACTGAAGTTTGAACTGTTAACTGGGCGCCGCGAACTGTTAACTGGCTCCATAGCGCCAAAACCATTAGACCTAGAGTGTTCATACTTGGTAGAATTACAGTACTCGTCAAGGCCGACATTTTGATGTGAAAAAATTCCACTTCCGGTGATCAGGGGCGACGCCAGGAACAGAAGTTTGAACTGTTAACTGGACCCCGCGAACTGTTAACTGGCTCCATAGCGCCAAAACCATTAGACCTAGAGTGTTTAAACTTAGTACAATTACAGTACTCGTCAAGTCCGACATTTTGATGTGAAAAATTTCCACTTCCGGTGATTAGGGGCGACGCCAGGAACTGAAGTTTGAACTGTTAACTGGCTCATAGCTCCGAAACTATTAGGCCTAGAGTGTTCATACTTGGTACAATTAGAGAACTCGTCAAGGCCGACATTTTGATCTGAAAAATTTCCACTTCCGATTCACAGGGGCGTCGCCAGGAACTGAAGTTTGAACTGTTAACTGGGTGCCGCGAACTGTTAACTGGCTCCATAGCGCCAAAACCATTAGACCTAGAGTGTTCATACTTGATAGAATTACAGTACTCGTCAAGGCCGACATTTTGATGTGAAAAAATTCCACTTCCGGTGATCAGGGGCGACGCCAGGAACAGAAGTTTGAACTGTTAACTGGACCCCGCGAACTGTTAACTGGCTCCATAGCGCCAAAACCATTAGCCCTAGAGTGTTTAAACTTAGTACAATTACAGTACTCGTCAAGCCCGACATTTTGATGTGAAAAATTTCCACTTCCGGTGATCAGGGGCGACGCCAGGAACTGAAGTTTGAACTGTTAACTGGCTCATAGCTCCGAAACTATTAGGCCTAAAGTGTTCATACTTGGTACAATTAGAGAACTCGTCAAGGCCGACATTTTGATCTGAAAAATTTCCACTTCCGATTCACAGGGGCGTCGCCAGGAACTGAAGTTTGAACTGTTAACTGGGTGCCGCGAACTGTTAACTGGCTCCATAGCGCCAAAACCATTAGACCTAGAGTGCTCATACTTGATAGAATTACAGTACTCGTCAAGGCCGACATTTTGATGTGAAAAAATTCCACTTCCGGTGATAAGGGGCGACGCCAGGAACAGAAGTTTGAACTGTTAACTGAACCCCGCGAACTGTTAACTGGCTCCATAGCGCCAAAACCATTAGCCCTAGAGTGTTTAAACTTAGTACATTTACAGTAATCGTCAAGCCCGATATTTTGATGTGAAAAATTTCCACTTCCGGTGATCAGGGGCGACGCCAGGAACTGAAGTTTGAACTGTTAACTGGCTCATAGCTCCGAAACTATTAGGCCTAGAGTGTTCATACTTGGTACAATTAGAGAACTCGTCAAGGCCGACATTTTGATGTGAAAAATTTCCACTTCCGATTCACAGGGGCGTCGCCAGGAACTGAAGTTTGAACTGTTAACTGGGCGCCGCGAACTGTTAACTGGCTCCATAGCGCCAAAACCATTAGACCTAGAGTGTTCATACTTGGTAGAATTACAGTACTCGTCAAGGCCGACATTTTGATGTGAAAAAATTCCACTTCCGGTGATCAGGGGCGACGCCAAGAACAGAAGTTTGAACTGTTAACTGGACCCCGCGAACTGTTAACTGGCTCCATAGCGCCAAAGCCATTAGCCCTAGAGTGTTCATACTTGGTATCATTCCAGTACTCGTGAGAGCCGACATTTTGATGTGAAAAATTTCCACTTCCGGTGATCATGGGCGACGTCAGGAACTGAAGTTTGAACTGTTAATTGGCTCATAGCTCCAAAACTATTAGGCTTAGAGTGTTCATACTTGATACAATTAGAGAACTCGTCAAGGCCAATTTCATTTCAACTGAGTGTTTTCATTGACAATTGTGCGAATATACGAAGAACATAACGGGCCACCATAAAGTTCTTAACATAGTGACGGGAAATAAGACGACACCATCTAGTGACAGAAATCGGCATATATACCATTGGGATTAATGACGCCGACATTTGTATCCTCTTTAATAAACTACAGAAAATATATGTACGTTCCGTTGAAATAGTTGTTTTGACATGTCGACCACCTGTGAATCATGTTTCATTGTGTGAAGCAACCTGTTTCATGATGTTGGGCCGTGATTCAGGGATTCTCAGTAGTAT
The DNA here is from genome assembly GCA_036873755.1 of Hanleya hanleyi. Taxonomy (NCBI): domain Eukaryota; kingdom Metazoa; phylum Mollusca; class Polyplacophora; order Lepidopleurida; family Hanleyidae; genus Hanleya; species Hanleya hanleyi. The sequence continues at coordinate 3,459 of JAVTVY010039172.1, read as the reverse complement.
ATAACGTGCATCTTATTGACCTACTTCCGTCAGGGGGCGCCATCGGTCTTGTGACGTCACTTCTGGTTTCGGTCACGTGACCGGATGTGGCCTTTGACCCATGCTCATGCGCATAATACCGCATATTTATAATGGCTCGCAGGGGTCAAAGGTCACTTCCGGTCACGTGACCGGAACCGGAAGTGACGTCACAAGACTGGTGGCGCCCCCTGTCGGAAGTAGACCAATAAGTGTCCAGATCCCCTTTTACAGTAGCGGATATTAATAATGGTGCACAGGGGTCCCTTCCGGGTCACGTGACAGCCCGGAGCTATTGCCCCTTAGTTCCAGTTTCTGCCACCACGGCAACGAGGGACCTGGCCATAAATGCGAGGGTCAGTCACCCAGGTCAATACAGTTACAGAGCCTAAATATAACCCCGAGCGGTAGCGTGTTGTATCGGGCATCAGGCGTTGTAAGGCAGGGTTATAGCCTTACGGTTCTGCAATTGCCGATCCATTCGGCTCCAGCCGGCGGGGGAAAAACACACACACACAAATATGGTATCAGTTGCAATCATTTATTGTGGCATATGGAGATGACATGAGGGCGTACGCAGACGTACGCCAGGACATTAGTTATATGGATCAGTACGATTTTGTCTTACTCAGAGTGACTACGTTAGTCCTTGTGTCGAAGAGTCGCTATTCTTATTTAGAATAGAACTATGGTCGGATAGCAGCAGTTAGACCGATTCCTTATTCAGGAACTTAGGGGTGAACTGTCTTCAAGAGATTCCCGACCAGATCTCCTCTTCTACATCTAAATCCCGTATATTTATATGGAAAGTCATGTGACCTAAACATGTAAACAGTCCCGTGATCAAACAAGTTGAATAGCATTGCAATAAACTATATCGCAGAAGAATGTTATATATACATACAATATCGATAGTAATAAGGCAAAAGTGGAAATAAACAATTAACAGACATGCACAAATATATGAGTTCACGACATTACCCACGGCTCCATTTTTGACTTGTCCGCAAATCGCGCTCGACCACAAGATCTTATAGTAACAATTAAAAGTTCTTTTGGAAACAGTTATTCACAGTTCTTTTGATCAAGCGAACTTAAACGAGTCACTCATATTCTTCCCATTCGGTAGTGTCTGTACGCGTGTGCCGGCTCACCGACCCATTACACTACGTCCATGCATCCCGCATATCCACACACACTTGAATAGACACGTCGGTTTTCTTGGTAGGCTGGACTGGCGCGGCGTCAGCCAGGAGAACGCGATGTACTTGCTGTTGCTTTAAATCTTCAGGTGACGAAAGTAATTTGTCTTCATTCGTGCTGGCTTGCTCGGCGTCAGCAAGGCGGATTAGTCTGACTGACAATGGAAAGAGAACTTCCTTCGTTGTTGTCTCCAGTACAGGCGATGTTCCGTCTATGAGGATCAAAGGCGTCCAGTCAACTTGGGAATTGTTTCTTGTTTCGGCGGCTTTTTCTCGTCTGGTGGACACTGGCACAGGTCGCGTCGGATTCCGCACGGTTGCATCGGCGTGAGCCGGCATCTCCGTTCGTTGGCGCTTAGGGCTCGGGCTGCCTGACTTTGTCGTTGTTGTCGAAGACAATGACTCTGAATGCTTACGCCGGTGGTGCCGGCGCACATCAGCCAGTCGTTCTGATTCGTAATTACAGTCCTCACATCGATGCTTCGGCTTATTATGGCAGGTTGCTATGTGCGTCAGAATATCATCGACCGTGTGTTAAAAATCTCGATACACAACGGGCATTCTGCTTATTTTCAACTTTTCTCACTGTGGACTTGATCCTGGCCATGCCGGTATTTTCTTCCGAATGATCTCGCTTTCCCGCGACTCCGCTTTTATAGCCGGGTGTTTCACTTTGACTGGCGGGAACTCGGTACAAAAGACAATCGGTCAACCGGCGAGGTGGTCTGACAGCCCTCCCGAAACGTCCCTTTGAAGTCGCCGCTCTATCGTCGGTCTGTTTGTCTGCCTCACATCGATCTCCAGCGCCGGACAAATCAGGGTTTTTTGTTCGTAGACAACTTCGGCCTAAGCCGCTGTCGGACCGTTTAGTTGTAGTTGTGTATCTCTGACCACATACGGCTTGAGCCTGTCAACGTGAACAACCTTATACTGCTTGCCTAGCTGTATTCGGTAATTACAATACATATACGGGAGGCGGGAAGAGGTGCCGACATACTGACAGTCACATGACTTCACAGTATAGTCTTCTGGTTAACCTATTCTAAAGCACATACCACGAATCTAACGATTCGTGATCTGTGTTGTATCTCAGGTACGCTTTTATTGTACCTATTCATGTGGCAACATGAGTCACCAGATCATGTAAGTCACTTCACTGAACCGATTAAGAATTGTATATGGCCCAGTCCACCATTTCTGTAGCTTTGGAGAAACTCCTCTTTTACGCCGAGGTGTATACAGCCATATCATTTCTCCAACGGAGTAGGGCTTCCAGTTTAGCCGTGCGTCATATAGGTGTTTCTGTCGGCGTAAGCTATTTTCCAAGTGCGTACGCACCAGGGCGTACACATTTTCCAACTGCTCAACAAAATGTTGCACGTATTCAGTGAGACTTGCTTGACTGAATTCCGGCGGTAATCCCGCGATCAACTCTGTAGGGAGGACACGCTCACGACCCAGCATCAGTTGATTTGACGAAAACTTCGTCGATTCATGTTCGGCTGCCCGATACGCCATACATACTAGTTGCAGATACTGGTCCCAATCTCGCTGGTTTTCTGCGACGTATGCACTCATCATGTTTTGCAGTGTTCTGTTCATTCGTTCGACCATTCCGTCAGACTGGTGGTGATAGGCAGTAGTCCTGGTTTTATTAATGATCGGAATGTATGGTCCTGGGAACGCCAAACCTACATATTACTTCGTCTACCAGGACTCTAGCCACCGTTTCCGCTCCCATGTCTGATATGGCATGAGCCTCGACCCATTTGGAGAAGTAATCTTGGATCACCAATATGTTGGAGTTGCCAGTCGTCGTTTTTTGGGTTACCGGTCCCATGATGTCAATCGCAATTCGCTCCATCGGCATTCCTGCACCAGTCAACTGCATCGGCGCACGCCGGCGTTTACCAGTTGACTTCCTCTTGGCACACGCCTCACAAGAGAGACACCATTTCCAGACATCACGTTGTAGACCATGCCAGTAGAACTTTGGCGCACCTTGCTGAGCGTTTTACTGATCCCCAAGTGTCCGGCTGTAGCAGGGTCGTGATACTGAGTTAAAACGGTAATTCGAAGAGACCTAGGAACAAGCGCTTGATCTCTTGTGTACCGTCCCTTTGGATCAAATCATCTTCGGTAGATGATACCCTCACTCAGGTGGAGTTGTTCCCATTGCGCCAGATAGGTTTTCAGTTCTGCCCCAGCCAGATATAGCGAGTCCCACTTTGGTCTTCGT
>JAVTVY010039171.1:0-15594 GCA_036873755.1 Hanleya hanleyi | reverse complement strand
ACGGACAGATTGCGATGATGGGACCCTTTGGTGAATAGGTCGGCGATTTTCGAATTGTCGCGATAGTATGCTCAGGCACATTCAACGCAAACACAACCAAGAGACACAGCCGAGTCCCGCTATAGGTCCAACAAGAGCAGTAGAGCATCCCTATACGATGACGGTGAGCGGCCCAGCAGGGTGTGGAAAGACATCCTGGGTGATGAAGTTCTTAGAGGGAGGTGTGGCAACCCCAGCTCCGACACGTGTTGTTTGGTGTTATAGCCAATGGCAGCCCGCCTACGAAACTACAAGGTTACAGAATGTGAGCTTTGTCCCAGGAATTCCTCACGACACAGACGAACCCTATTACTTCGATTCCGAGCAGACCAACGTGGTAGTTCTCGATGATCTGATGAGTGCGGCCAAGGACAATTCGAAAATCGCCGACCTATTCACCAAAGGGTCCCATCATCGCAATCTGTCCGTCATCTATTTGACTCAGAATCTCTTTCCTCAAGGGAGGGCGTCCAGAGATATTGCCTTGAACTGCCAATACTTTGTGTTGTTCTCCAATCCCACTGACAGAGCACAAATCCGTGTGTTTGGTAGTCGAATTTATCCTCAGAACATCGACCATTTTATGCGGGCGTTTCAAGAAGCGACAATTCGTCCGTACGGCTACCTGTTCGTAGATTTAAAAACCCATACCCCCGAAGATCGTCGGCTGACGACCCACCTGTTACCCGGCGAGGAATCACCACAACGGCATATACCCCTACACCATCCGCCGAGTCCACTCCTGGCAGAGCAGCAGCGTTAAGCGTTAAGGCGTAAGGCGTAACGACGGGCGTTGACGGGCGTCACTGCATTTCGATGAATTGGTGTCAATTCCATGAAATCAGAGCTTCTGAGCTAATTCACCAGGGCGTTGAAGCGTTGAGCTAAGCGTTGACGGGCGTTACTGTCTATAAAAGCGAGCGTATTCCCAAAACACGCACAGTCGACGTTCAACCGTCAACATGGCTTATACTTGTTCTGAGTGTTCACCAGACATTACGATATGATGCGACACCAGAAAAATATACATGGGACTGAAGACGCCGAGGAGCCCGTTGAGGCAGATACTGATACAGAGATTGATGAGAGTGCATCGACTGATACCGAATCCAAGATGGCTGACAGTCTATCTACTGATATGGAAAGCTTGACCTCAGAGAATCAGCCTTCATCCCAGGAAAGTGAAGCAGAACCTACCTTCTGGGATCGTATTGTGACAGCAGCTATCAATACTCACGCTGAAGCGATCGAGGACGCCGGAGAGGATAATTTACAACAGACGTACACCCAAATGCGCCCCGCATCAGGAAAACAGCCATGGCGATCTATGAACAGTATACCTTACTACCGCTTGAAATGAAAGGGGACCCCACGCACAGGTCCATCATGAAGACCAAGCGTCACTTGGAAGAGGATATGGGTTTACCACCCACCGAGGCCCTGGAAAATGCGATTAGAATGCACAAACAACTGTTTCAGGACATGCTGCCCGATGAATATCCAGGCCTGACTGACGATGATTCGAACAAACGGTTCAGAGCGAACATGGCCGAAGACGGAACTCTCTGAAATGGCGACTTTTGATTGGACAAGAATACATCTAACGGGCAAGAACGAACATGACATGCAAATGGCGGTCTCTGATTGGACAAGAGTCTTTCTTGAATTGTAAACATACCCAACGCGGTTCCCCCAGCGTGGGTATGTTATGATGGAGGGGAAAATAAACTATATGAAAAAAAAATTGTTGTTTTTGTTGTTCTCTCATGTGTCATCCTTGTTGTTGTTGTTGTTCTCTCTCCGGTCTATATCATGGTGTTATGCTAGAGCGTAACGACGGTCATTGACGGGTGTCACTGCATTTCGATATATTGGTGTCTAGAAAAATGGGAGCTTTTGGGCTAATTCACCAGGGCGTTGAAGCGTTGAGCTTGGCGTTGGCGGGCGTTGCTACAAGATGACACCTCACACGATGCATTCGGACTAAGGATGATCCCTCTCTACACCAAATACCTTCCTTCACTGCCCCAAAATGTCCACTTTCGCTACTACTCGTATCGATGATGGCCCCTCTGGGCCCCAAAACAGCCTCCCAGCGCTATTTACCTACTGCGCATGCGCGGAATGTTGAAAACAAACAACACACTAGTGTAGGCGCATGCTCCTCCATGTATGCATTGCATTGATACCTTACTCGACTGCATCGGACCACTAGTGGTCCACCTAGACCCCAAAACGTCTATTTCCATACACTTTCTCCACTGCGCATGCGCATGCGCAGTTTTACGTCACAGCCATACCTTCGGATGCTCCCTCACCACTGCTTTACAATGATGCCTCACTCGACTCCATCGGACCATTCGTGGCTCACCTCGACCGCAAAAACCTCTAGCGGGGCCCATACAGGGTCCAGTTTTCGACACTACATGACCACATCCCGACAAAATGCCCAGTTTTCGACACCGGCCGTGCCGCCATCTTGAACCAGAAGACAGACGCCGCCATCTTGGATATGTCCCATAATGCACCGGGTCAAAATACGCGATTCTGATTGTCTGATGTCCAGAGGTCACGCCCCATTCACCCAAACCGGAAGTGACGTCATACCCCTCATTTTACATGCACCCATCCACTGCCCCTTCACATAAGCTTCACTTTGATACCTCACTCGACCCAATCGGACCATTATTGGCTCCCCTAGCTCCAAAATGTCTATTTTCATACCCTTTGGTCACCGCGCATGCGCAGAATGCCGATATTTCAACCCCACACCCAGCCCATCAGATGCCTCTTCACGAATGCTTCACTTTGATACCTCACTCGACCCCATTGGACCATTAGGGACTCCCCTAGCTCCAAAACGGCTATTTTCATACCCTTGGGCCACCGCGCATGCGCGGAATGCCGATATTTCAACCCCACACCCAGCCCATCAGATGCCCCTTCACGAATGCTTCACTTTGATACCTCACTCGACCCCATTGGTCCATTAGGGGCTCCCCTAGCTCCAACACGGCTATTTCCATACACTTGGGCCACCGCGCATGCGCAGAATGCCGCTATTTCAACCCCACTCCCAGACCATGAAATGCCCCTTCACATAAGCTTCACTTTGATACCTCACTCGACCCCATTGGTCCATTAGTGGCTCCCCTAACTCCAACACGGCTATTTCCATACCCTTGGGCCACCGCGCATGCGCAGAATGCCGCTATTTCAACCCCACACCCAGACCATCAAATGTCCCTTCACATAAGCTTCAATTTGATACCTCACTCGACCCCATTGGTCCATTAGTGGCTCCCCTAGCTCCAACACGGCTATTTCCATACGCTTGGTCTACACGAGTTGTCTCCCTTGGAGCTATATACAGACCTCTTTGATTTTTTTCAAAAATTTCACCGATTCGCTCCGCAACACTTCCCATAATGTTCTACATGGTCACACCCTGCATACCAAACGGCTGCTCCAACTTCCGTCGGAGGGTCTACTTCCGCCGGAGGGAAATTACAAATTAGAGAAGCTAAATAAGTTCAGATTTTTCATTTTTTGGGTAGTTTTCACGTATTTACTACTCGACAATTGAATGAGAAAATGTTCTCAATGGGACGCGTCAGCAATTCGTGTGAAATTTTCAACTCGTCCTTGTATTATTTTTTAATTACAATTCATTTTATCTGACATTAAGAGCTAGATTGCAACATAACAGTGATTAGATGCTTAAAAAATCATCTATCTTTGTATCCTTAGCCAAATAAGTTATAGATATATGAAGAATAGTTCCTTAACAGCAGGCTGATAGCTTGTAGTTTCAAATAGTTCAATGTACTTCGGTCAATGTTAGATTTTCTAGCCCATGCATGTTCGTATATGATACAAATACCGCCGGAGGAACATGTCTCGAAGATACGATTACCGCCGGAGGATCTAATCTCTAATTGCGTTTGTCTATGTACACGATCAGGCCACTTTACTATATGTTAACCATGCAGACATAGCCATGATCATCACTAATTTTATCCTCGACATTCACGCCCATCGTGCCAAGGCGTTCTCGTCAGCATTGTAATTTTCCGATCTCTTTGGCGAATCATTCTCCCCTGTGTAACCCCCTAGATTGTCGGTGAGACAACCAAATTTCTGACAGTATGAGATATACAATCTGACGCCGTGAGAATGTTGCGAATGTGTATCCGTCAGATACAGTCTAGGTATCGGATAACCCTCAAACACTGTTGAGAGCATCTATTTAGAGCACCATTAAGCGTTTCTGAACAAGAAGTACCGTAATAGATAACCATTTCTGAGTTTATTGAGTTGTTTAAACTACACGGTTTATGGAAAAATTAGGTAATAAAGATAGGATTTGGTTAGATTATATTGGGTCTGATTTTAGTTAGACTGGGGATCGGCTAGGCCCCGGAAGCTCTGGGGTTCTAGGCAGCGGGAGACGCATTCTGGTCAATTCCCAATGGATAAAATCGCAAATCATCTCTCAATTATCGCTCGTATTTTGATATTTTCTGTGTTTTTTTGTGAGGGTTCCTGGAATTGTTTTTGAAAATCTAAACGTGAAATGGCGCGTTCTGGCATTTTGACAGCTATTTCCCACTTTCGAGAACTGTATTTTTTAGACTGATGTACAACGAAAAGTAGAATGGATTTTGAAATGGAATTAATCACTTTTTATGGTCTCTACTGACGAATTTTTGCATTTTGACGGAATATTTGGACTTTTGTAGAGTGAACTAACGGAACCAACTTTCTTCTCTCTGGTAGGTCGGGGATATTCTTAAATCTAGATTTAAAATTGTGCTTTCTAGAGTGTACAGCCTATTTTCGACTTTTCGACCGCAGCCTGGCCCCCCCCCCTAAATATTTTCGCTATCTCTAAGGCTAGAGGGCTGAAACTTACCACACTATATCTTTCGGTCAAGCTCTAGAAGAAAATGCACAAAAAATCCAAGATGGCCGCCATGATGACGCCACAGACGTCATTTTCTAAAAGAGCATTTTGAACGATTTTGGGTAAAAATCTTCGAATTTGTTTACTTTGTTTTTTCTTCGCAAAAACTGCATGATAGATTAGTAAATAATAATCTGGTATGAAATAAAATAAGTTTTGCCCACTTTTCTATACAGAAAAGTAAAAATATGACGAAAACATCACTTTTTCTGGTACCCCACATGGCCACCATTTTGAAATTACCAATGACCCTCTGCTCGTGAGGTTATGCAAATAGGCTCAAAATGATAATAATGATAATCTATAACGTGACGAAGTTTCTGCTCTTCATTTTTTGGCATTCCGGAGATATCGCAGAAAGTTTGTGGGGGGGGGGGCATTTTGACACTCCCTCCCCCAGGACTGGTAGGGTTAATGGGGGAAGGGAGGGAGCGGAAAAAATCAGGGGATGTTTTTTTGTGATGCTAAGACATATGGTTTCAGTAAAATGCATAGAATCGCGTTGAATCAATATGCGAATTTTTGTGTAATTTTTGAAGAACTGTGGCGAAAACATCACTTTTCTGGTACCCCCAATGTCCGACATTTTGAATTTACCCATGATCCTCTGCTCGGGGGGTCATACAAATAGGTTCAAAATGACCCCAATATGATAATCGGAAAAGTCACGGAGTTTCAGCTCTCAATCGTTCCGCAGATACGAGCAAAAATCAACAAGGGGGGAGGGGCGTAAAGTGCCCCCCCCCCACCCAGGCCTGGTAGGGTTAAGGTACAGGGGCGTCGGAAGCAAATTCAAAGTGGTACAGCCACTATCCTATCACTTTAGGCGAGAGTCCAGGGGCCGCCAGAAGCTTAATCACAAGATCCGGTACGGACCGGGAAAGGTAGAATGCACCCAGAAACAACCTAGCGTGTATGACAAGTTGAAAACGAACAACGAATTTGTATGAAGAAAACTAATTTTTTGTTTCGTTGATAAAATAACGTGAACATCAAACGGCATCATGCATATGAACGCACGCACATGTTATTAATTCACGGTCGGTGCTCAGAGCCGCTATCAAATTCACTGGCGCTCTGGACCGATCAAAGTCTTCTTCAACTTGGAAGCTATCAAAACTGCGTAGTTCGTTTGCTTTTCATTTTGTGTTTATTTATTTCTTTTTTCGTTTTTTGTTTTTTCTTTCTTTCATATTTTTGTTTATTGCGCAACAGTGGTACAGCCATGGCTTCCTACGCCCTTTAGGTGAAAGGTTGTTCAATCCGGAACTAAGTCCCGACAGTTATGTTTTTTATTGCATGGCCTGTCCATTTCTTAAAACTTTAAGATATCCAACACTTTCGGTTCAGCCTTCATGATTTATTTTTGAGACCCTCATAAGACTTATACAGACGGACAACCTAGAAAATTGTCGAATTTACAAATGCAAAACGCTGCGCCCTGCTGCATTCTGATAATAGTAGGCTTTTTACCGCATCACATTTGCCATTCTCTCTGGAAAACTATCAAAACTTTAGTAGTGTTTATTTATTTTTCCGGCTCAACTTATTTGGGGGCTACAACCCCCGTAGCCCCTTCCCCCGCTCCACCGTGCCTGTTAGATACTCCGGCGGTAACTGTATCATAATATTATTGACTCCGGCGGTAATCAGATCTCACTCCGCCGTATGTTGTATCACCACTTCCACACAGGTCATATTCAGGAGTCTCAAAATCATCGAAATTCTTCTTTTCACATATAAATATTATCTTGCCATTAAAAGGCAACCTCGTTCTACACAACGATCGTAGGTATATTCTTGATTAATTAGATAAAATACATATTTGATGTAGTTTTTCTAAGAAAGGTTTCTAGATTCGGCTTCTAATGGATGTAATTGTCTATTTAGAATTATCTCGTTCTCAAAAACACGTCAGCTAGTTAAATAAAAGTATCATCTAACGACTGAGACAATGTGATATTATTGATAGGGTATGGTTCTGACATATCAACGTAAAAATCAACAAGTTGTCCTACCATTTTCCGCGCCCTTCCCTCCGGCGGAAGTTGGAGCAGCCGTTTGGTATGCAGGGTGTGATGATGAGACTAAGATAATAAATCCAAACAGCCATACCGCAAATGTATAGAAGTAAGTTTCCCATTAGATTCAACATGGACCAGTGCACCAGTATGTGCCGAAGATTTATATATCATATTTTTAACGTTGGAATATACAACAAGACTCGTGGTGTAATGGTTAACGTATCTGCCTCTAGATAAAGAGGACCCTGGTTCGAGTCCCGGGTACGTTGTATAGAGTTTCACTTTTTTTTTTATTTATTTATTATTGATTTATTTATTGATTGATTGATTTATTTATTGATTTATTTATTGATTGATTTATTTATTTATTTATTAAAATTAATTAATTAAAATTCATTAATTAAAATTCATTAATTAATTCGCCATCTTGGTCCCATCCCACATCAGCCGCCATCTTGGTCCCACTCCCACAAATCCTCCCACAGCCGCCATCTTGGTCCCACCACCCACAGCCGCCATCTTGGTCCCACCTCCCACAGCCGCCATCTTGGTCCCACCACCCACAGCCGCCATCTTGGTCCCACTCCCACATCAGCCGCCATCTTGGTCCCACTCCCACATCAGCCGCCATCTTGGTCCCACTCCCACAGCCGCCATCTTGGTCCCACTCCCAATAGATTATGTTTATTACTAGGACGTCAGCGAAATACTAGTACCCATCCTCCGCATGGCAGAACTGTACAACCCAGAACAAGTCTAGACATGCCTTGATCACGTGATCGTCATGGGAAACCCCCACTGGGGAATCCCCCCACTGGGAAACCCCTCCGCAATTTCCTCCGCAAAAATTTTACCCGGGGGAACAAAAAAGTAGGTCAATGTGGTCTGTAATGCCCTTTATATACTACTAACCAGTCGTCATTCTTACTTTGAGGAGTTCCGCTTCACGTTTGTGACCTCGTGATATGGAGTATTGAGACATGTATAATATGAAGGATGTAAGTAGTGACACAGTAGTTGTCTTGAGGAACAAAGCAAAGAAGAAATAGTACATAGATGAAATAGATCAAACGAGTTCGATTATGCCCTACCTACCCGTATCGATAATTACCCGAGGGCGGCCGCCAAATTCGAACATTCTCACGACCAGATAAGCAAAATATACAATATGTCTTGAATTATGAAATTCTTCAATTCCTTGAATGACCACCTTTACCTTCATATCTGAAGGAGCACGGTGTTCTGCATTCCTTGAAGAAACATCTTTACCTCTATACCTGTCCACCGTTACATCCATGCATGGAAGGTTCACCGTTACCTTCATACCTGACTGACCACCGTTACCTCCCTTTGTTGAAGGATGTTCCTTACCTCCATTACTGGAGGACCACCGTTACCTCCCTTTGTTGAAGGATGTTCCTTACCTCCATTACTGGAGGACCACCGTTACCTGCATACATGAATTATGTCTACCGTTACCTTCATTCCTTGAAGGACCACCGTTTCCTATATTGCTCGAAGGATCACCGTTACCGGTACCTCTATTCCTTGAGGTCTACCGTTGCTTCCGTACCCCAAGGATCACCGTTACTTGTATACCTGAAGTTCAAACGTTACCTCCATCACCTGAAGGACAATTGTTATCCACATAACTGAATATCCATCATTACCTCCATAACTGAAAGACCACCGTTACCTCCATAATTGAAGGACCACCGTTACTTCCATTTCCGGAGGTCGACCGTCGCTTCCACATCTCAAGAATCACCGTTACTTATATACCTCCATTACTTGAAGGACCACCGTAATCCCCATAACTGAAGATCCACCATTACCTTCATAACTGAAGGACCACCGTTACCTATATAATGGAAGGACATCCGTTACTTCCATACGTCCACCGTTACCTCCATTCTTGAACGACCATTGTTATCCACATAACTGAAGGACCACCGTTCGGAAATCCACCATTACGACCATTTACTTCGTTACTTCCATTTCTGAAAGGATCATCTTTGATACCTCTATAATTGAAAGGCATCAGTTACCTCCATAACTGAAGGTCCACCGTTACCTTCATTCCTTGAAGGGCCACAGTTGCTTCTATTCCTTGAAAGGGTAGCGTAACCTTCACACCTGAAGGTCCAATGTTGCCCCATTCTTTGGATGGTCGCCCTTACCTCCATAACTGAAGGTCTCGCGTTACCTCCATATCGATAGGACCACCATTACAGGTCCACCGTTATCTCCATTCGCTGAAGGATCTCCGTTACCCCCATACCTGATAGACCGCCGTTACCTCCACACAGTAAGGTCCACCGTTACCTCTTGCAGGAAACTAACCAAGTTTTTTGTATATCATGATACATTCTGTAAATTTGATGCTAATGCTTTTATATGAACTAGGTCTTTGGATTATGGACGCGTGGTCCATTCTTTAATGAATGACGGATGAATATCGAACGACGGACTAGACGCTTGTATTTGTAGAATAACGGTTATATCCATACCTGATGGTCCACCGTCACCTTCATACATGGTAGATCACCGTTACCTCGATACCGGATGGTCCACTGTTACCTCCATACCTGGTAGATCGCCGTTACCTCCATATCGGATGGTCCACCGTTACCTCCATACCTCATGGCCCACCGTTACCTCCATACTTGGTAGATCGCCGTTACCTCCATACCTGATGGTCCACCGTTACCTCCATACCAGATGGTCCACCGTTACCTCCATACCTGGTAGATCGCCGTTACCTCCATACATCATGGTCCACCGTTACCTCCATACTTGGTAGATCACCGTTACCTCCATACCTGATGGTCCACCGTTACCTCCATACCTCATGGTCCACCGTTACCTCCATACCTGGTAGATCGCCGTTACCTCCATACCTCATGGTCCACCGTTACCTCCATACCTGGTAGATCGCCGTTACCTCCATACCTGATGGTCCACCGTTACCTCCCAACCTGATGGTCCACCGTTACCTCCATACCTGATGGTCCACCGTTACCTCCACACCTGGTAGATCGCCGTTACCTCCATACGCGATGGTCCACCGTTACCGCCATACCTGGTAGATCGCCGTTACCTCCATACCTGATGGTCCACCGTTACCTCAATACCTGATGGTCCACCGTTACCTCCATACCTGGTAGATTGTCGTTACACTCTCAGAAATATTCAGGAAATAATCCTGAATAGATCAGGCTGCACATCCACAACTCAATTTCAGGGATTTTACCTGAAATTCAGGAATAATTTCCTGAAATTCAGGTATATCATCCATGAATTAAAGCTAAATTACCTGAATTTTAGGGCATTTTACGTACCTGAATAGTGTCGGGAACATACTAATCAGGGTGGTAAATCTGCCTGAATTTCAGGGAAAATCCACTCATTCAGGGATCATTTTCCTGAAATTCAGGAAATTATCCCTGGATTTCAGGTAAAATCCCTGAAATTGAGTTGTGGATGTACAGCCTGATCTATTCAGGACTATTCCCTGAATATTTCTGAGAGTGTACCTGAGTAGTATATAAAGGACGGCACAGACCCCATTTTGCTGGGGGAGATAACTCTTGTTTGCGGAGGAAATTGCGGAGGGCGCCAGCAGCGCGATTGACCAAAAACTACCTCCAGCACAAGAGAGCTCCATGCTCTGGGTGACTATAGTTCCGGCAAACTTTGACCTTTGTATTCCTCCGCGGTGATGCGGTTTGGCTGTGATGCGGTCGCGGAAGAAAGCTTCCGCGGAGGAAAAGTAGTCCCTAGACTACAAATACGCTGCATGGTCCGATTGGGCCGAGTGAGGCTCTTTTCAGTCATGTCATGGGTGTTTTCACAGAATAAATAAATAAATAAATAAATAAATAAATAAATAAATAAATAAATAAATAAATAAATAAATAAATAAATAAATTAATTTTAATTAATTAATTTTAATAAATAAATCAATCAATCAATAAATAAATCAATAAATCAATCAATCAATAAATAAATCCATAAAACAAAATAAGTAAAAAAAAAAAGTGAAACTCTATACAACGAACCCGGAACTCGAACCCGGGTCCTCTTTATCCAGAGGCAGACACGTTAACCATTACACCACGAGTCCTGTTGTATATTCCAACGTTAAAAATATGATATATAAATCTTCGGCACATACTGGTGCACTGGTCAATGTTGAATCTAATGGGAAACTTCCTTCTATACATTTGCGGTATGGCTGCTTGGATTTATTATCTTAGTCTCATCATGTAGAACATTATGGGAAGTGTTGCGGAGCGAATCGGTGAAATTTTTGAAAAAAGTCACCGAGGTCTGTATATAGCTCCAAGGGAGACAACTCGTGTCTGGACTATGACAGCCACTCGTGGAAGTGTTCGGCAATCTGTAGGGACCGCTAGTGGACCGATTGGGTCGAGTGAGGTATCAAAGTGAAGCTTAGGTGAAGGGGCATTTGATGGTCTGGGTGTGGGGTTGAAATAGCGGCATTCTGCGCATGCGCGGTGGCCAAAGAGTATGGAAATAGACGTTTTGTTACCTAGAGGAGCCACTATTGGTCCGATTGGGTCATATGAGGTATCAAAGTGAGGCCTATGTGAAGGGGCATCTGATGGGCTGGGTGTGGGGTTGAAATATCGGCATTCCGCGCATGCGCGGTGGCCGAAGGGTATGAAAATAGCCGTTTTGGAGCTAGGGGAGTCCCTAATGGTCCAATGGGGTCGAGTGAGGTATCCAAGTGAAGCATTCGGGAGGGGGCATCTGATGGGCTGGGTGTGGGATTGAAATAGCGGCATTCTGCGCATGCGCGGTGGCCAAAGGGTATGAAAATAGCCGTTTGGGGAGCTAGAGGAGCCACTAATGGTCCAATGGGGTCTAGTGCGGTATCAAAGTGAAGCTTAGGTGAGGGGTCATCTGACTGGACTAGTGGCTCGGCCGTTGTCACCATTCTGCGCATGCGCGGGCAGGGAATTCTGGGAAAAGGGTGTGGAAATAGATGTTTTGGAGCTAGGGTAGTCCCTAATGGACCAATGGGGTCATATGAGGTATCAAAGTGAAGCATTCGTGAAGGGGCATCTGATGGGCTGGGTGTGGGGTGGAAATATCTGCATTCTGCGCATGCGCGGTGGCCAAAGGGTATGGAAATAGACGTTTTGGAGCTAGGGGAGCCCCTAGTTGACCAATGGGATCGAGTTAGGCATCAAAGTGAAGAATTCGTGAAGGAGCATCTGATGGGTTGGGTGTGCGGTAGGAATATCATTCTGCGCATGCGCAGACGCAATGCGGAGCTCTCGTCCAATCAGAAGCGAGTATTTCAAATCCGTCACAGAGCTCTCAGCCAATCAGAAGCGAGTATTTTTACCCTGTGCATTATGGGACATATCCAAGATGGCGGCACGTGTGTTCAAGATGGCGGCACATCCGGTGTCGAAAACTGGCCATTTCGTCGGGATGTGGTCACCTAGTGTCGAAAACTGGACCCTGTATGGGTCCCGCTATACGTTTTGCAGCTAGGGGAGCCACTAATGGTCCAATGGGGGCATATGAGGTATCGAACAAGATGGTGACAAACAGTCTATAGAGTGAGTGAGTGAGTAGGATTGTAAGAGCAATCGAACAAGACGGTGACAAACAGTCTATATAGTGAGTGAGTGAGTAGGATTGAAGAAGCAATCGAACAAGACGGTGACAAACAGTTTATATAGTGAGTGAGTGAGTAGGATTGTAAGAGCAATCGAACAAGACGGTGACAAACAGTCTATATAGTGAGTGAGTGAGAGAGTAGGATTGTAAGAGCAATCGAACAAGACGGTGACAAACAGTCTATAGAGTGAGTGAGTGAGTAGGATTGTAAGAGCAATCGAACAAGACGGTGCCAAACAGTCTATATAGTGAGTGAGTGAGTAGGATTGTAAGACCAATCGAACAATACGGTGACAAACAGTCTATTGAGTGAGTGAGTAGGATTGTAAGAGCAATCGAACAAGACGGTGACAAACAGTCTATATAGTGAGTGAGTGAGTAGGATTGTAGGAGCAATCGAACAAGACGGTGACAAACAGTCTATATAGTGAGTGAGTGAGTAGGATTGTAAGAGCAATCGAACAAGACGGTGACAAACAGTCTATATAGTGAGTGAGTGAGTGAGTAGGATTGTAAGAGCAATCGAACAAGACGGTGACAAACAGTCTATATAATGAGTGAGTGAGTGAGTAGGATTGTAGGAGCAATCGAACAAGACGGTGATAAACAGTCTATATAGTGAGTGAATGAGTAGGATTGAAAAAGCAATCGAACAAGACGGTGACAAACAGTCTATATAGTGAGTGAGTGAGTAGGATTGTAGGAGCAATCGAACAAGACGGTGACAAACAGTCTATATAGTGAGTGAGTGAGTAGGATTGAAGAAGCAATCGAACAAGACGGTGACAAACTGTCTATATAGTGAGTGAGTGAGTAGGATTGTAGGAGCAATCGAACATGACGGTGACAAACAGTCTATAAAGTGAGTGAGTAGGATTGAAGAAGCAATCGAACAAGACGGTGACAAACAGTCTATATAGTGAGTGAGTGAGTAGGATTGTAGGAGCAATCGAACAAGACGGTGACAAACAGTCTATATAGTGAGTGAGTGAGTAGGATTGAAGAAGCAATCGAACAAGACGGTGGCAAACAGTCTATATAGTGAGTGAGTGAGTAGGATTGTAGGAGCAATCGAACAAGACGGTGACAAACAGTCTATATAGTGAGTGAGTGAGTAGGCTTGAAGAAGCAATCGAACAAGACTGTGACAAACAGTCTATATAGTGAGTGAGTGAGTGAGTGAGTAGGATTGTAAGAGCAATCGAACAAGACGGTGACAAACAGTCTATATAGTGAGTGAGTGAGTAGGATTGTAAGAGCAATCGAACAATACGTTGACAAACAATCTATATAGTGAGTGAGTGAGTAGGATTGTAGGAGCAATCGAACAAGACGGTGACAAACAGTCTATATAGTGAGTGAGTGAGTGAGTAGGATTGAAGAAGCAATCGAACAAGACGGTGACAAACAGTCTATATAGTGAGTGAGTGAGTAGGATTGTAGGAGCAATCAAACAAGACGGTGTCAAACAGTCTATATAGTGAGTGAGTGAGTGAGTAGGATTGTAAGAGCAATCGAACAATACGTTGACAAACAGTCTATATAGTGAGTGAGTGAGTAGGATTGTAGGACCAATCGAACAAGACGGTGACAAACAGTCTATATAGTGAGTGAGTGAGTAGGATTGAAGAAGCAATCGAACAAGATGGTGACAAACAGTCTATATAGTGAGTGAGTGAGTAGGATTGTAGGAGCAATCGAACAAGACGGTGACAAACAGTCTATATAGTGAGTGAGTGACTAGGATTGTAAGACCAATCGAAGAAGACGGTGACAAACAGTCTATATAGTGAGTGCGTGAGTAGGATTGAAGAAGCAATCGAACAAGACGGTGACAAACTGTCTATATAGTGAGTGAGTGAGTAGGATTGTAGGAGCAATCGAACAAGACGGTGACAAACAGTCTATATAGTGAGTGAGTGAGTAGGATTGTAAGAGCAATCGAACAAGACGGTGACAAACAGTCTATATAGTGAGTGAGTGAGTGGGATAGTAGTAGGGAAATGTTAAATCATTTCACCCGGATGTAAAAATGACGTCACCTCCGGTTTGGGTGAATGAGGCGTGACCTTTGGACATGCTAGACTTGTTTGTGTTTGTCTGGGGTTTTCCCTGGCATGCCGCCATTTTGGAGCCGCCATGTTAGAGCCGCCATCTAGTGTCGAAAACTGCACCCTGTATGGACGTACCCGAAAAGACACGAAGGTGAGCGACATTGTGGAAAAACCCCACAGACAGGTTAGTACATGCATTCCTATGATGTTCACAGGTTACGCCCATTCACGAAGGGCCGTCACAGGGCGTAGTAGAAAAAGCGCATTTCTAACCTTATTGACCTTATGGCGCAAGCGAGTATAACAAGTGCCACGCACGGTGTATAAAACCCTACCCAACAGGTACACTATAAAGCCACCTCTCTAACCGTTCGCTTTTCATTTCCCACCATGGCAGCGAGCGGAACAGAGCTTGCGTTATTCCAACTGACGTCCGACGTCTACCTCATCGTCAATGACGATCACCTGGAGCTGGTCCAAGACGCACCGCAGAAGGTGAAGATTTTTTTATCGCTATCAGGCTGGACTCTATTGACACGATTGTTACAGAGAAAAGACCCCGAAAGGGATTTCATGCACGTGGAAGTCGGCGTGCATATATGCACTGCTGGAGAGGATTCCCTTTTTCCCCGGTTGGAACAGAGTGGAGGTACCTATATCACACTCTGTCCACCCTTATGGATGGCACTGAAAGATGTACTCCCCGAGGTGGATGACTTACTACACCCCGAGGTGAAAGAAGGGACTGTGGCTACTCGGAGGCTTACACCTGGCTGCACCCTATTGTTGTACCCCAAACGAGTGGACCTCATCGATAGGTGTTGGTGTACGACTGAACCCAAATCGCGCGTCT